>OMKN01013323.1:0-10327 GCA_900302345.1 Melanonus zugmayeri | reverse complement strand
GGTCAGTGGGGGGGGGGGGGGGAATAAATAAAAAACATTTCATATGGTACCAGAAACACAGAAAAGGAAACGTGCAAATGTGGGAAATGTACGGATGGACTCTGAAAGGCAAGAGCCTCCAGACTGTCTGCAACCGTATGGTGCCCTGGGCGAACCCCCCCTTCAGTCTTTTAAGTTGGCCTACAGTATTGGAAATTCCCCTTACTGAGCTCAGGACCCAGTGAGTCAATACAATCACAGAAACCCTTTATGATGTCACCTCAATGAAAGTGAACCAAATCAATACTGTGCTGTTGGGTTGTAAAATAGCATAGCAGCAACATAGGCTAACAAACATAAGAGTTATACCAGCCTATTTCATGACATGCATATTCATTTATACTCATAAAGAGATGACATAGCTGCATATCTTTTATCTTTTGTGCATTTCCCCTCTTCTTTCCTCTTTTTTCTAAACTGGGCACCTGATGGCTTAGACATTTTCTTATCCATTGTATTTGATTGAATCATTTGGCGCTCTCGTCAATACATTATCCATCCCCAACTATCAACCAAGAGTCAAGAATGAACCAATTCACCTTGGTGGGGGTGCAGACTGGTTTTATATTATTCTTAACGATTTTGCACAAACCAGAAAAAAATGCAACAATATGTCTGTGAAACTATTATATCATCACAGTAGGAGTTAATTGTAGTTTATTTGGTAGCATTTCATAATGATTTTTCTAATTGCATTAGTATTAGTACTAGTGAACTGTCTGTCTGCACTGTGTACGGTCCACGTACTAGTGAACTGTCTGCACTGTGTACGGTCCATGCACTAGTGAACTGTCTGTCTGCACTGTGTACGGTCCATGTACTAGTGAACTGTCTGTCTGCACTGTGTACAGTCCAATACTAGTGAACTATATGTCAGAGCATAGTTAATAGTGTTGGCATGAGCGACATCTGTGTTTGTGTCGCTGATGGTTTAAAGCAGCGTTGCCGTGTCCCTCATGGTAACCTTTGAACAAACATCCCTCCAGCTGTTTGGAATCATCTTCACCATCTGCCAAGGAAGGATCATGGATGAATGGGGCACACTGGCAGGAAACATCTTCCTCTGCATCTTCCTACTCATAGGGACCATATTGACAGGTATAACCTCTCAACAACAGCAGACATGTCTTTAAACTAATGGTGTGCTGTTTAATCTCAGGGGTTTAATGCCCATATGTTAACACGTGGCATCGTTGTACTACTGGCATTTACTTGTATTGCCCCCTAGTGGCTATATTATGGTATTGCTTTGTTTTTGCGTTTCCAATTGAAGATATAACATTCTCCTTAGGTTGTTATCCCTCACATGGATACTGTTTCTCACCATCACCTGTAAACACAACAAGGGTTTGGTTTGTCATCATGCCATAAAGCCATGAATACTCGCTGTTTTATTAACTGCATTGTGTTTTTACCACAGGATTCATTAAGTCAGATCTCCGGAGGCAAAATGCCAATGCATCATGTGACGGACAGACGGGGAGCGTAAGTGTACCTGTGTGTGTGTGTCTATAGTACATGCTGGCATGCGGAGGTGGCGGGGTGCAGTATTGCATGGGTGTATTATGTTCCCCTCTCTTGGAGCACACACTTTATCCTGCGAAAAGAGGTGTCTGTCTGATGGCGTGGCTGTCTGTCTCTGGGAAGTCTCTCTGAGCCGGGGTCTGGCATGGCTTGGAGGTGTTTCATGCGTTTGGTCACTAAAACAGAAGCATCTCTTTCTCAATACTGAATACAAGGAGGAGCTTTGTCGCAGCTTGATTACATAATTAATTATATGTAATAATGACATAATATAGTACATAATTAACTACAATTACATTTGAATGTGAAAGGGAAATACTTAAATTAAGAGTTCCTATTACATTTTATGGTGCCAACAACTAAATCTATTTTAACAACATTGCTGGGGTTTTAATGAAACCCAGAAACTTAACCTAAGATGACCAAGATCAACTTTGAATCATTAACAACGCAACAAATTAAATTCATTTAATTCATGCTTTGCATGCGCTTAAATTTTTCCCCCTCTTCTCTAATACAATCTAAACTCAATCTAAAACTATAGCTCACTAATATAAATACACACTCGCCTTTCTTTTGATTTATAGGAAATTGTTGTTAATTAATTAATGTTAATGAATTCACTTTATTATAGATTTACTCACAGTAGATATTCCTCCTATCAGGAGACTTGACTTGAAGTTAGAACTGCTTATGGGCAACATGGCATATAGCAGTTAGCATGGGGGTTGGGGGTGAGAGGGCACAGAGGGCACCATGGCCACCCTGACCCCTGACCCCCCAGCTATGGTTGCAGCCTACAGGTTCGGTGTTCTCGGCGCAGGACTATGGGGCCACATCCTCCAGTGGCTTCTGGCAGTGGCGCTTTTGACACTAGTCCTCTGCCTCATTAAGGGTTAATGAGGGAAGGTAGGGCTGATGCTTAAGATGAACTCATTTAAACATTTTAACTCCAAAAGACCACATGCTTAAATATCTACACTAATTTATTATATATAGTATATTATAAATATAAAGACAATTCACCTATTCAATATAGATTCTAAGATACATTTTTTATGACAATATTATTTTCCAGTTGAGTTTTCACCACTTTATAGCTTTTATTCCCAAATAATGTCTTCAATATAACTAATCTTGACTCAAACTTAAACACAGTATCTCTGTGGTAAAGAAACCTTTACTTGATCCAGGTCAATGACTGCAGCGGTACGTTCACTTATGAGGTTTTGTGACGCATGCGCGTGAAAGTATTGTTTCAATTTAACGGTATGATCCATGATTTGACTTATTTAGTTTGATTTGTTCAATCGATGATTGATTGATCGATTAATCTGAAATTGTAGTATTTTAACACAGAGCCTTATTTAACCTGAGTAACCCAATGTAATTGATGGTCATGTACAACAACACAAGTGCTCTATTTAAACCTGTCCAGTCAACACACTTGAAAACCACACTTTGGTCAATCATTTTATTTTTCTCCATGTACTTGCCAGTCACAACATTTAACTGGGACGTCAAGGCCAACATTCACTTTTTAATATTTGAGCGATTAATCATTACGTTTTTGACCTCAGAGGAAAGTGTTTTCTGCCAAGACTGTCCATTGATTGATTCCAGATTGTACATTTGAACATTAATCTGGAAATTAGCTTACTGTTTTGATGCAAGATGCACTCAATAGTTAATCATTTACATATACATGTGATATAGTGAATGATTTGAGCTGTGTGTTTTTGGACACTAAATGACTTTGGTTTAATTGTACATATATTTCACAGAAATCCGAAACAATCCTGGAAGGAGGCGTCTGTGCTCCTGTGACTCTGAACGAGGTCGAGGCTTGTTCAAAACACTGACTTGTCTGAGGAGCCAGACGACCCTTCACAGCCTCAGACCACAAGAAGAAAGCACGCAGACACACTTAAACATAATAAAGGTGAACAGCACGTCGCTTTCTCCAATTTCTCATGTGAAGAGGAACACATGCACACTGAATTAGACTGGATGTGTGTCAACTGAACCTACAACACACCTGCCTCAACAACATATTGTACTTTGACTGCAGTCAGAGTAAATCCCTCTGGAGCATTGGCCCATGGCCAGGTGATCAAAATGAACCTAAAGGCTTAGTTTTATCTTTTGACCAACAATGTCTTTCCTCCGTAACGGCCAACCCCCCCAAACTGGTTTGAAGCCTTTAATCTACTGGTTGATGAGCTCGGTCTCAGCCTTGTAGGACCCTGAGGGCGGGGCTCTCGTCCACCGCTGGAGAGCTCAGTATCACAAGTACAAATCAGTATGCACAAGTAGGTCATGCAAAAAAGCAGCAATTGCACACCGATATGAAATTGTATTTTATATTTTATATGTATTTGTCCTGCTGATTTCTGAGTGTTAAGTGCAATTTGAATGGTACGTTGACATTAAGAATGATTGTATTTATTCTTAATCCATTATGTTGTACTCCTCGCCAAATTCTTTTTCTAATCTAATTAGAATGAATATTTTAACTCTGTCTTTAATATTTTGAATAGCTGAATACTCCAGTCTTTACATTTACAGATAAAATGTATTCCTGTGTTTTAGAATGTGTTTTAAATGCTGACATAACCTGATGCTGTTTCAAGCACATCGCCTGCCTTTGCAAATGACAGCGTAGCTTCATTACGTTTCTCTGATTACCAATCAATACGGTGCATCTGACACGTCTGAAGGTCAAACCCCTGAAATGTCAGATGCTAATACGAATAATCACGTTTAAATATGCCGGTGTGGTACAAGTAGTGGGGAATATGCCGTGTCAATGGGTTTACGTGCATCACATATGTTTGCACACAGATGCACAAGAAATCAAAGGTATCGAAAATAATTTGCATTAAACCGCACATGCTTCTCATTTTGACTTGGATGGTTGAAGTATGTTTAACACTAAGGTGTTTGTTACTGAGTTATGGGTGATTCAGTTCCTAAAGCACAGCTGATTGAATGTGAGGTCAGTCCACAGTGCAGTTTGTCATCCACAATGTTTACTGTGATTTTTAATAAATCAGATTCCTTTGATTACGCAGTGGATTTATTTTAAATCATTTGTGTCATTGGTGATATTAATCTAAGTTACATTTTAATGAAGACCAGTTTGATATAGTATGAAATAAAAGCAATAACGCAACCGTAATAAAACTGATCATCAAAAGGTTTATTGGTGAATACTCCTCATGCACATCAGGGGCTTCTTTGTCCTGTTACCCAACATTTATTTCCACATAGTCCTGCATGTAAAATGTATTTATTCTTTCTTGGATATGGTTTTAAAAAAAAAAAAGCCAAAAGAATTACACAAACAGTATATTCCCTAAAACTGGAATTGGTCCAATGTATTTTTTTTTACCAAGATGATACTGATATTATAGCTAGAACATCACAAGAAGACGACACCAAACCTGTGGAGAAAGTAAAATACAGTAAAATATATTCAAATCCATCTGTGCAACATGTCCCCAGTATGACTTTCAATTGAGACTGAGGCTTAAAGCAGCAACTAGGGCAAATCTGTGTGTGTGTGTGTATTTAATTCCTCTTCTTCTGTCGCGACCCTACTTCTTCCTGGTGTTCTGTAATACACTGGTAGCCAATCAGCATTCCCACGATGGAAACGCCTTCAGAGAAACAACACAAAAGAAACCATGTTTATTCTCACTACATCATAAAGACTTTAAGAGTACATCATTCATGACCTTGAGGTTGATCTTGGGGAGAACATTGTGTGGCGGTGATATGACTTAAAACTCACTTGCGACAATAAGCGGCGCCATGACCCCAATGGTCACAGGAGCGGTTTTGTAGATGAACGCCTCGGACAGGAAGTGACCCAACGCCAGCACGAATGTCCACAGGGTGATGTGGTAGAGCCTGTCCGGACACACGTCAACTCAGCATTCATGTGAAATACACCAACTAGACAAGAGCAGGCCGTGTGTTCGTCCATGTCTTACGTTTTGTTATGGATGTCGATGGCACAGGCGCAGCGTATAGTCGACGCTAGTAACGTCCAGATCCCAAATGTTCTCGCTTGGAGAACATTCACTAGGTTGGTGACAGAGAAGACGAAGAGTAACAACAATAGTAATCATCATCATCATCATTGATCAATAATAAATACACTGGTGTTATAGGTACATAGTCGTACCTTATAGTACATGGTATGTAGTACCTAATACATAACTACATGGTCTACTAGCAATCAGCCTAGTTATATAGTATATATACTATAGTTATATAGTATATAAAGCAGCAACTAGGGCATATCCGTGTGTGTGTGTGTGTGTTATATATACTATAATTATATAGTATATTAAGCAGCAACTAGGGCAAATCCGTGTGTGTGTGTGTGTGTTATACTATATATACTATAGTTGTTTAGTATATAACTAGGCTATATATCAACTGATAAAGACATGACAACACGTCTCACCAAACTCCGGGGTCCCCGTGTAGAGTTTCTCAGAGAGGAAGCGGGGGTCTCTGAAGCTCTGCACGGTGTTCCCCACGGCGATGAGCGACACCACCAGCAGCCAGCTCCTCAGGACGCTCACACACCTGCTCATCCTCCCGGGATACCGCGCTGTACCTGTAGACCAATCACACGTGTGTTCAGCACATGCACAAAAAATACATATTGCATTGTGACTAAACCATTGACTGCATACAATGGACTAAACACAACAGTGTGCGTAGACCCGGACGCAGGTGTCCCGTATGCAATCACACACACACACGCACACACACAAGGATAGGTCATGTTACCTGTGTACTGGTCGACGCGTTACAATGTCCCCCGTGGACAACAGATTTCACGGAACTACGAGGAAGAACGATGAGATGTGAAATGTTGTGTTGCACGGACAGAGCTGTCAATCCTCGACGTTGAATTCGCCCAATCGCAGTGTTCGTCGGACGGCTTCGCGTGGAGTCGCCCCATTCATAGCCCGGACCGTGGTTCGTGGTTCGTGGTTCAGGGCACCGCCCTGTTTCAGCGTCAGCCAATCACCACTCGCGGTCACCTCAGAGCCATAGAGAGCGAGAGTTGCGTCATCTCCGTTCACTCCATCAGGCCAATTAATCAGGCCAATTAATTTAGAGCAGCTATTAATATATATATATATATATATATATAGGCCTATATATGTTAGGTTTTTTTTGTAATTACATTTATATTTTTTATTTAAATATATAATTATATATAAATATTTAATTATATTTTATCAAATCAATTTGCATTATGTTTGGTAGTTACCAAACGTCGCTGTTTCGTGGTAAATCAGCAGTGACGCGCAATTCCCACTCATTCAAACGATCCACTTGGCGTTATCTGAAGCTCCATGAACCACGTGACCGGGGCCCCTTTCGGACCCTCCATTGACGCAACTCCGTCTTTTCTACGGCGCTGGGTCACCTGTAGCGCGGTGCCCTTGCCTTGCCCGCCCACCAGACACATCTCGGCCGCGCATGCGCCTTCGCGTTGCTGCTCAGTTGCTGTAGTTACCAGGAAGCTTAGCGCTGCCCGCTCCAAAATAGATGCCTGTTTATTGTGGCGCGTTTGGGTGCTGTAATCCCAAAGACGCGAGGACGACCCGAACCAGAACCGTTCACCAGGTGGACGTGAACGCGCCGAAGCAGCCCACGTGTCAAACCAAGCGTCCTCGCTACACCTGAGCCTCGGCGCGCACTAGCCATGTTAGCTAACGCGCGCTACCTGGCGTCTGACAGCGCGGTGCCGGCGTGGTGATCGCCGCGCGTTGGCTCACGGTCAGGGTTGTGCGTTGATGTCTTTGCAGAGTCCAGATGCCATGTCGGTGAGCCGAGCTGGTCCGCGTTGAAGAAATGCCACCTGTGCTCCGGGATGGAGACGGTCCCCGGTCCCACCTGGAGGAGGAGGATGATGGTGGTCCGGGGTCCCACCTGGACGGAGAGGGTCCAGAGTCCGACCCGGAGGACGAGCAGCAGTGAGTGTCTGCGCTGAGTAGATTCGCAGTAGGTCGAATTGTTGTGATTCAGGTGCATTATTACATTAATATGCCCATTAAACTCATAATACGTACTATAGTCATGAGATTAAGGGCAAACATATGATGAGAAGTAGACAATGTTCCCTAAAAACAACCTCTTTATACATAGTATAACCCCATACAGTAGTAGTAGTAATAGTAGTACTAGTATTCATTTGACTAGATCAGGGTATCCATCCTTATCATATTTATTATTGCACTCATTATATATATAACACATTCTGATTCATGTTGGAATACCCTCAACCATTTACTTCTATGTGTAAGTCCTCATTTAAAACAGCTATTAATGATTAAACAATTCACTCATTATTATTTGTCTTTTTATTTGTCTACAAGCAGCAAGAAACATGAGGAACCCGAAGTAACAAAATTATTTGGGTTTCTTAACTAAAGTCTTAATGGAGCATGATGGCTGCAGGGCGCAAGGTTACATTAGTGACCCCGCATGCATTATTGATGCCACGTCAGAGAAACAGATTGAAGACGACAAGAAGCTTTCATTTTGCATAATTGATTACCTTCTTCTTTAGACGGAGACGATACAGCCAAGCACATTATCCTGTATATCATGACATCATTGTTGGAGCCGTTGGTCTGTTTTTATTTTGCTCTGGATATGCGTGATGTGTCTGCATGTGGCTTTGTTGTGTCTAGACAATGCACTATATAACAGTGGGTGACTTTTATACTGACTGGAAGTCAAAAGAAAGCGTCCTTTATTTTTGACTAGGGCTGAACAATTAATAAGGGTAAAATGTGTACATTTATAACACCATTATAAATGAAGTACTTTTTTCTCCAGATGTAAGAAAACAGTGTTTGAAAATGTTTGTTTGGTAGAGACCCCAACAAATGTCACATCATGATTTTAATAGTTTTTTCAGTGAAAATGGAAATTGTGATGCACAAATATAATTCCCACTAATAGTGAATCATGTTGCGAAATAATCACAGTATGATTTTATTTACCGTATCGTTCAGCCCTACTTTACACACTTCATCCTATCACCTAAAAGCTGGTTTGAGCAACTCGTATCACGACACTAGAGCAATCAGAATACCTTGCTTGGTGTGCAGCAGTCAAGTGTCATTTTGTCACACACACACCTTGACACCTTGACACTTCAAGGTGCCAAGGTCGACCAAACCTTGCTTATTTTATACCAGGAGAGTCTTGTCTTTGAGGCCTGTGCCATCAACCAGCTTTCCTGTCTCATAGCTCCTGTGTCTAGAACTATCATGTACCCTAAAACTATTTAGTTGGTCCTCAGATCCTTCTGAAACAGTGTGTTGTTCTGCTGTCAATCAACACTATGTCAAAAAATGTGTGTATTGGGTGAACTTCACAATCATATGGACTCCACCTCTATCACACCTGTAAAAATAACATTTGAATTCATCTCAAGGTGTCATTTTTTACTGTGAATTATTCTGGTCATCTGGTGTTTGCTTAATGTTGTGTCTCTTGGTTTGTTTCTAGGATGTTTTTTATAGACTTGCTTCTTTATCTCACAGAGACCATCCTTGCATCGCCTGGAGTGGCCTTAGTAGGAAAATCCCAGTTCTGGTGTTCAGCCCTGAAGCCATTATCGCTAAAGATGGGAATCTATGCTCTATTGGAGGTACACACACACACACACACATACATGCACGCATGCACACACACACACACACACAGGATGTGAGTCTGTGCTCTATTGGAGCTCTAACACTTTTCTGATGTTACATCACTACTGTGTATAACATGTTTGCTTGTTTTTAATCAAAGAAGAAGTGAAATGTGGATGTGTTTGTAACGTGTGTGTGTGTGTGTTGTTTACTACAGAGCAATATCATATGGCCTTCAAGATCGTTCGCACAGAAAGTCGCCTGGTCAGAGGAATACTCACAAATCATGGATTCAATGAGGTTGGTCTTTCCATATCAAAACGTCACACTGTGTTAACTTTTGTGTGTGTGTGTGTGTGTGTTATAAATCAACTTTATCACAAAAGTCAAGTCAAATTCTGTGGTAGGTTGTGTTTGCATAACCGAACAGAAAAGTGCTCCCACAGCATTTACATTTAACTTTCAACTTTCCTCAGAAAATCACATCATTCTTTATCGTCTGTCGTTCCTCCGTTGGCCCGTGGGCGACGTCAGTATTTTTCACTGGAAGTCGAGGGAAATGATCAAAGCGGCGCAGCGATTTAAGAATTGATGTTTTCAAATCTGGACTTCATTTAGTCCAAGTGCTATCTTCTGGCGTCCTCAAGATAAAAGAATATATAGTGGCATATTTATTACTCAATATGCTTCCATGCGGCTTTATATTTATATTTAATTCAGGCTCCAGAGACAGAGCTCCAACGTAACGTCTTCTTTAGACAATTGAAGAACAATGAAAGTAAAAACATGCACATTTGGGCCTAATGATCATTCTCATCTGAGGCCGGGTAGAGCTCGGAGGCGGCGGTCGGTGGAGCCGGTGTGTGTTTCCTCTGGACACGTCTTTAGAAGCAGCGAAGGCTCTTGATGCTCTCTGTCAGATAAATGGATATTAAGCTTTTTTTATTCTTTTTTGGTGCCAAACGCCAAACCTTGTGAACGCATTACTGCAGAAAGGCTCTTAGGAGAATGAACAGAGTCCGGTTTCACGAGCGCGCACACACAGTACCGCCGCTCCTACGAGGCACTTACTATTAATTCCC
>OMKN01013321.1:0-23525 GCA_900302345.1 Melanonus zugmayeri | reverse complement strand
ATTCGTTTAAACATGCATACTGTCCCAAAAGCGTAATGAATGAATGAATAGCGAACATGTCTAGAATCGATCCGACCACCACCCGAAGGCCTACGAGAGGCGACCAAAACAACCCCATCATCCCCCGCTGTGCAGGCTACTAAAACAACGCTATCGGCTCATCACTGTGTGCAAATAACAGATTTTCAAAATGTACCTGGGCAGCGATGTCCACTTTAAACGACGTTGTGTTGTGATACGAGCTGTCCGGACAATCCAACCCCGTTGTTATGATGTCCCGTTATACAGGCTGCGGATGGTGATACTGCGTTACTAACAACGCAGTGAGTCAGGAGATCTGCAGACCGACCGCTAGGGGCGCTGTTTCACTCCTGTCCTCATAACGCAGAGGAGTCCCAACAAGACACCAATAATGCCTGTCTGATTCAATTTAATTTGATTAAATGTACTTAACAGTGGAGGGCGGACAAACAAACCAACACATTTTTCTTTACGGTTTTATTTAAAATGTAAAAACATACATGCTAAAACAATATGTACAATGATACAAAGAAAATGTTAATACTGTATCTACATGTACTGTAGATACAGTATTAGTAGTACAGCCCAATAGATCTAGTGAGCCATGGGGACAGAGCCATGGGGGCATCAAGGGCGGAGTTATGTGTTTGGGGGCAAGTGGTCAACACCAATGGGGGATGGGCATGAGCTGGTGTCCTGCGTGGAGGGAGAAGGAGGAAGGCCCCTGACTCCCTCCTTCCACACCCCGAACACACAGTGGTCCCTGGCCAAGTGAGGCGCGAACACCACCTCCAGCCGGCGGGGGGCGCTGCTCTGCGTTCCCATGGAGACCGTGCCCGGGAGGCGTGTCACCATCAGTCGGACTGTCACCTGATTGGCCCACGCCATGCCCAGGGCGGGGAGCACCTTACTGTCCACTGATCTGATGCGCACACACACACACACACACACACACAGTTAAACATATCGTGTGTGTAAGTATTTTCCAGGAGTTATTTGTCGCACCAGGAACACCCGTGTACCACTGCTATTGAATAGGTGAATAATATAATATGACCAGCAGAAACAAGGAGAAGTTAAGAACTATACCTCAATCCAGCAAGGTTAGCATCATCTTCCATCACGTCAGTCACCTTGGGAGAAAAGCAAAAAGACATTAACTACCCTAACGGCCCTCACCTCACCAACCCACCGAACTAACCAAACTAACCTAACTGGCTTGACACACAGAACAAGAAGACATTAAATAAACCAACAAACCATAACCCAACTAACCAATGAATTGTTTCTGGTTGACACACAGAAATGATTGGACTAACACAGGAAGGCATCAACTAACCATACTAACTAACTGATCAATTCCTGGTTACAGGAAGGCTTAAACTCCATAACCCAACCCACCTACCTGGTTGTCACAGAGGACAGAAAGGTGTTAACTATCTACTATAACGGGCGACAGTGGCTCAGGAGGTAGAGCGGGTTGCTGGTTCAATCCCTGGCTCCTCCTAGCCAAGTATCAAGGTGTCCCTGAGCAAGACACCTAACCCTAACTGCTCCCGACGAGCTGGCTGTCACCTTGCATGGTTGACACTGCTGTCGGTGTATGAATGTGTATGAATGAATGAATGAATGAATGTGAGGCACTAATTGTAAAGCGCTTTGAGTGGCCACTGGTTAGAAAAGTGCTGTATAAATGTAGTCCATTTATTTATTTAACATAACCCAAACCACCTGGTTAACACAGAGGACAGAAAGGTGTTAACTATCTAAACATAACCCAACCCACCTGGTTAACACAGAAGACAGGGAGCCGGTAGGTGGCGCTTAGCTTGTGCAGTGCGGCAGCAAAGGTCATCAGGTGACGTGATCGCTCCAGGCCCTGGTCCTCCTGGAACTCGGAGCGGAACAGAGCCGCCACCGAGTCCACCACCAGCAGCTTGACCCGGCCCTTGGCCAGCAGCATCGGCACCCTCTGGGACACGCACGTCATCAGAGCCCCCTAGGGACCACACACAGTACCGCTGAAAACACTGGAGATCAGCTCCACCTGAGACTGGATGTGGACTGATAGATGAAGCTGGGAACAGGGGGAAGGGTGTAAAGCTACTGGATTCAATCCACAGTGTCCGCAGTCTACCTGTGGGCAGAGAGAGAGCAAGACGCCCCTGTATCTGAAATCACTGTAAGTCACTTTGGATAAAAGTGTCTGCTAAGTAACTAAATAGTAAATAATAAGGACATAAAATATTAAGGACATATAAATGTTCTGTATGCTCCATGATAGTGTTGTCATTGGGGGTATACACTGTACACATGTCTAAAGGGATACATATGTATAAAGAGATAAATTGTGAGATAGGGCTCAGCTATAGCGCTTTATAGCAACTAGTGAGGGTAAGAGAAAGAGAATGTGACGTTTACAGCGGGCTTTTGCTCCACTGTGTCCTACCAGATCTGCAGCATGCTCCACGTAGATGTTGTCTACGAAGCGGATGCCGGCGACCACGTCCGGGGGAACGTCTGTCCTCAGACACGGCTGCTCGGCATGCAGCTGCTTCAGACGTCTGATGGGGAAAGAGTCTTCTGTACAGATATACAGAGCTCCTGAACACACAGTTATAGCACGAGAGTTAGCGCTATAGTGAACATTATGTACAACAAACGAACAACAAACAAACACCCCAAAAATGATCATAATGACTAGACTAACCTTGTATTTCTGATTCCTAGATCTACTCTCTCCAGTTGTTTTCTCAACTAGGTCATGCAGCACAAATTTGCTTTGTAGCTACGCCAATTTTGATTGTATGATCTTTGATTGTTCTAAGCCTCACTTGTAAGTCATTTTGGGAAAAGAGTCTGCTAAATGACTTTAATGTAACACATGTATGTCCTGTTGTATTGCACAGTGTCTTAAATGTGTTGTCTTAGTGTGTTTTAGTGCATTGCTGCAACCATGACTGGATGCCTGGCCTAACCCTATCAATCGCCCGACGACTACCGGCCTGCCCACCAGCCAGCACCAACACTAAATCATTCATTCATTCATTTTCTTATATTGTTGTAAAATGTATCGTTTGTATTACTATGCATGTCAATGATGGCACCCATTGCACTCCTAACCATCCCTGGAAGGAGGGATCCCCCACTCTGCGTTCCTTCTCAAGATTTCTTCCTAAAATTGCAGATAACAAAGGGAGTTTCTTCTTGCCCTTTGGGGGGCTAGGGTTAGGGGGGGTCATAAACTATTTGGCTTGTGAAGCCCTTTGAGACAGTAACTGTGATTAAGTGCTATACAAATAACATTGACTTGACTTGACATGTATGTTGAGGTCACAAGACTGTTCTGACATAAAAGTGGGGTGACGGGCAAAAACAGTGCACTAACCAGAACCCAGCCCTCCGTACTTCTCCGGGTACTGTACTGAGAGACAGAGCTGCAGGGCCAGCTGGCTCTTCCCTGCTCCACTGGCCCCTGCCAGCTCAGTGAGGCCCCAGGGCAGGAGTCCTCCTTTCAGCACACCGTCCAGGACCGAACATCCCAGAGACACACGCACCCCACAGTCCCACTCGGGACACTCCCCGCGGTAAACCTGTAGGGCTAATGGATAACAACAATTATTATAGATAGATATTCTACAATATACTTCTCCCACACACAAAACACGCGTTTAACTCGGTGTTAATATTCAGTTCAACAGATGTTAAACAATTAAGAATTAAAATGTACTGCATCGTTTCATCATCGTTTGGATAATTGTGTTCATAAATATCCTACAATTTATAACTGAGTTGAAGTTATTTCAAATGCATACGTTATCCCTCCAATCCAATCGATTCAGCATCCTCTAAAAGGTCTAAATCGACTCAAAATGAATCTAAATCGGCCACCAGGACGTGAAATCTGGCAACTTCTGGTTTAAACGGCCATTTTGAATTTTTAAATGGAAATGTATTCAGCATCCTCAATATTGTCCATATATGTGATTATGCTAATTATGCAAAGTGCCCAAATGCTGGGGCCATGCCATACTGTACATTTTGGGGTACTCCACATTTCTGGCCAGACTGGCTAGACTGACATGTTCAGGTGAAGGTGAAGGTGCATCTCACCAGACACGGGGGTCTTCTTGCAGAGAGCTGCAGCTACAGCAGCCTGGAGGTGCAGGACGTCAGACGTGGACAGGCTGGTCAGACGCTGCAGGTCGATCCCAGAGAACTTGAGGACGTCCCTGGTTGAGCCTATGTTCGCTTTACGCGCATACCGGTACATCCACGTTATTCATGCTTGATCACCACATGAGCTTACAATTAAATACAATAAAATACAATTCATACATCCAGGCACCTAGACGCACTGTAATATGCCCACTTACCATTCTTGACGGCTGTGATGACTCTAGGATTCAGTTCAAGTTGTTCCAAATCCATTTTTGATCACCAATATATCACTATTACTACCAACAAAGATATTTCCGCACATTGTCACATTGCGTCATCACATCGCGCTAAGGCAGAGCATCGCGTTCAGTCCATTGCAGTCGTAGGGGCGCACTGCGATGTGTTGTTATTCAAATTCAGCCGCTAACTTTTATAAAATGGAAACTAACTAACCATGAACATATAGAACGTTATATTAAAACTATAAAAATGTACATTTGCATTTAAATGCGCCGCTCGATCATTATATTCAAAGTCTTGATTACACAGAAACCCTACAAACAATCCCCCCGTCCGGACGTGTGCGTGACGTCACATTTCTGGCGCCTCAGCAGCAACACACAAAAAAGTCAAAACAGTAGAACACAAACAAGCTGTATTTTGTGTTTTTTAGGTTCAATGTGGACAAAAATGTGTCAAACTCCTCCGTGCTTAACTCCGAGTAGTACAGGCGGAAGAAGGAATAATACGCGTTTATGATCACAGTAAGATCACAGTAAGAGGGTTTAGATCTAAACGCTTTAAGCGCCACACTGTGTCACTGCTGGTTTCTAACGTGATCCTTCCGGGGGGACGAGTCCGACGGTAAGTGATCATTAAGACCCAGAAAAACACATTCAAACACATTCAAACCCACTCCACTCCCAGCAGAGAGGTTGTGGGTTCGAACCCCAGTATCTGCAGTCTACGTGTAGGCGTCCTTGAGCAAGATGTCTAACCCCTACCAGCTCCTTTAATTACATTTATCTAAATACAAGTCACTGTATATTGCTTTGGATAAAAGCCTCTGCTAAATGACTAAACGGTAAATATAATAATCATTATTAACTAACCGATACTAGAGTAAATATGCATTCATAATGGGTCATAACCACGTCTGTGAGGTCGTGGGACGGCCTCATATTTCCTAATATGTTCATATTTCTACAATATGTTTCTAGATGTGCGTGTTGCTTCAGTCAGACCACTATAAGCAAGTCCTTGTTTTATGTATTATGTAATAAAGTAATTTATAAAAGCCCTCTTTCAGTCTTCTAGCTCATTATGAATGAACGTGTGATCCTCTAATCTTGTGGGCGTTGTTCACTACCCTGTATTATTATTAATAAGCATTTTATAATATCTAGCTATTATATATTCATCCAAAACGCCTCGTAATGCCGTGTTTTTAGGATTAGTGGTTGCCGTGGGAATCGAACCCGTAACCCGTGCGCTGCGGACGCCGCGCTCTACCGCTGAGCCACACGCAGCTCTCGTAGTTTTTTCTTTAACGTTGTCGAGTTTAATAGTTAGTATTGGGTCTGATGTTTGGTTGTCATTCTAATAATCATTCTTATAACAATGAGCATTGTGTTAGTTCAGTATTGTATTATAATCAATGCTGTTCATCAAAATATAAACATTCCTGTTTTTAACAGTATTGTTTCAATAATCTGTGTTAATAATTGTTATAATTGACTGTTTAGTAATTTAGCAGAGGCTTTTATCCAAAGTAACATTAGTAAAATTTTATTTAGATAAATGTAATTAAAGGAGCTGGTAGGGGTTAGACATGTTGCTCAACGCCTACAGGTAGACTGCAGATACTGGGGTTCAAACCCAGAACCTTTCGGCTGGGAGTCAAACACCCTAACCCCCCCATTCTGCTATTGTGTTGTATTGTGTTAATAATCATGATTGTGTTATAGCTGTACTGTGTCATAATCAGTATTGTGTCAGTAATCATGAAGGTGTTAATACAGGTGAACTCCCTGCAGCCATGAGTCCCAGGGTGTGCAAGGCATGTGGGTGTGCCGAGATCGACCTGGACCAGGCCCGGGGAAATGCAGTGTGCACCAGCTGTGGTTCTGTGTTGGAGGACAACATCATCGTCTCCGAGGTCCAGTTTGTTGAAGGCAGTGGTGGGGTCACCTCGGCTGTGGGCCAGTTCGTCTCTTCAGATGGTGAGTCCTTCTCCCTCCCTGGTCATCATTACAATCAGGGTCCACAATTATCACCTGCTGCCATCAGCCAATGGGAGATACTGTAGATTTGACCATTTGGCAGGTTAAAAAAAAAAAGTTGATTCGCAGATAAAGACAAAATTCCAAGTTAATTTTGGACCCTGATTACACTAGGCTGGTTCTTAGCTTAGGACTCCAGTGATATATGGTCACAAAACTCTTCACTATTATCAATGTTTAGATTTGCACAAAAAAAATTAACATGTAGAGTAGGATTGTCAGAGCTGAGAATCAAACCTGGGTCACTACAAGGCATATAGATTATATGGTTAGCACACTAGCGGCTTGAGCTACCCATTTCCACATTTGAAATCAGTGTCAACATGCTCTAGTGAAAGAGTTTGATAAGACTATTGATCCTAGAAATTTGGGAAAGGAATTAGGCTGCTGTAAATCTCATGTTGGAGATGTTCTCACTCTCAAATCTCTGGGGTTGGCATAGATAGAGTTGTATTGTCCACAAAGTGGAAAGTTGTCTTGGGCCTCACAGAACGACATGCATTTAAAACCCAGTTAAAACCAGTCGGGTACAGAGTGGCATTAACATCTTTCAGCAAAAGTAAAGCATTTCCAGCCTGCATTTTAACCTACTGGCTGAAGGCCCTAAGGGGAGTAGGGATACATGCATTCATTTCAGAACACCAACAGTTCTTTACATTTCGTCATCAAGTACAAAGTTGTCCTTAAATAGTGATTTACTCCAATAGTTTAAACATACATTAAGTAGGCTGAAGGCTGGTGAAAGCCATCTGAATAAAGACCCAGAGACTGCCGAAGGAGGATGATGCCATATTATTTAATGTAAGCTCTTCTGAATCCAATTGTGAACATTTAGTTTCCAACGTTTAATAGAGTGGGCATAATTCTGACACTTGGATGGATGGATCAGAGACAGAATATTTCACACTGACCTGAGAGGAGAGAGGTGGGATTAGACCCCCTTGTCTTAGAAAAGCTAAACATGCTAAAGAAAGGTCTTATACCTCTCGATGCCTGTGGGAGTGCTAGACCTTCCCCCCCCCTGTTCTCCAACCAGGAGGGAAACCAGCAGCTCCTGGATGGATAGCGTGGATCTGGATCTATAGAATCCATCGTCTGCTTCAGTTAGACCAGATGAGTAACCATGGTGGAGTTCCTGGTGGAGTTCCTGGTGGAGTTCTGGGTGGAAACCGCACTGGTTGTGGTGGACGCTGGTGGCTTGGTGGTAACCGGGGTAGTAGACTGGTCTCTGGCGGGAACTTTAACATTCGAGAACTCTTTGAAGTACAGAGCGCTCTCGCTCATTGGTTGATCGGTATGGTTTGGGTTATTTATATTTTTCGGCTTTTGATAGGATGGTGCATTTATGGATTGAGAGAGAGGAGTATTTTCGGTGTTTAAACGTCCCTGTTTAAACATGGGTGTGCCGTGAACAAAGTCCAACGTTGATTTGTACCGAGGCTCTACTTGAATTGACATCTGCCATTTCTGAACACCGGATTGGTCTGGGTTTGGGACCGGATTCTCAACATCAGTTTGGTCGAAGCGGTCAACACTTTCCACGCGGTTCACTGGGGAGTTAGCATCAAAGCTAACGGCTAAGGAGTCGTCGGTCAACCCTGAGATGTCGTCTTCTCTCCGAGCTGGAGAGGAGGCCTGGGGGGAGGACCGAAGGTTGACCCCCTGCTGCCTGGGCCAAGGGTTGGGGATGGTGTTTGATAGAGGAGGACCTCCACCAGTAGGACGGTTTGATTTCGCACTAAATGGAGAACTCACAAATGGACACTCGGGAGGCATGCTTGAACCTGAAACATAAGAAAATATAGTGTACAAAAAAAATTAAATCATGTTTTGAAGATGATTGTGATGACTATGAGGTTAGGGTTGACCTTCAGTGCCTTGGACAACCCCAAGTCCTGGCGTGGCCGATGGGAAGATTCTGTCCACAGTTAGTCTGCTGATGGTACTCAGTGGGTAGAAGCACCTCACGGTCAGCCTGGTTCACCAAACAACATTTGTACTGTATCAAATCAATCCATTATTCATAAATAGCTTTTTGTGCAAAACTGCAATACAAAGTACTGAACAATGGACAACAATTTTCTCATGTTTCTGCATATAGGCCTATTTGATGGAAATGACAACTTTGTCATTTTGAACTGTAAACAGACTCTCCTGGGAACTACAGAGCAGTCATTAAAAATGTTATTCTATTTAAAATATACTTCATGTGTTGATTCATTTAATGTGGTGAATCTACATTTAAATATTGATGATTACAAGCATGAGGAAAACATTAATGACCAATTGTGAGATTAATTGGTAGTATTCAGGCGCTAGTCCAATTAACAGGACAACAAGCAAACTGTTCATTTGGACTCCTACTTGAATGTAGATTCCCTGGTGATGAGTGCCGTTCCGTCGGCAAGGAGCTGCCTGTCGTAGAGGATCTCGTTCTCGTACGCCACGAAGGACTCGCCCACCTGTCAAACAAACCAACACAGCAAAGCCCTCCCATCTAGCTCAAATATTCAGATGAAATCATCACGTCCAAGTAGATTACATTCAGTTACAATGCAAATAAAGGCTGATCTGTTTCACGCAGTCGTACATCTCCGACTAATCCAAATGATCCCAACCTATATGGTTTATCAGAATGTTCTCATGGTTGTTGCAAGTTGGTGCTTCGAGACATGATCCTACCATCATCCTCGTTCCACACGAGTCGAGACTGAATTCAAACAGAGCTCTGGATGGGTCCGTTTGTTTCGGTCTACAGGATCTGTCGAGGAGGGTGGTGTGGTCGGGCTGCACTTTGGGCAAGGTCACGGTGGGCGTGGCGACCACCGTCATAGTCCCATCTGAGGAACACACTGAACATAGAGACACTAAACATTAGTTGCAATGCTAAATGTAATACTCTAAAGGCCATGTCCCATTTGTCTTCACTACACCCGCCAACTCCGTTTGGAGGCACTCCTTGATGTAGTGAACGGAGGGGTAAAAGAAACACTCCAAAATGGGACGCACTCCGATTTGTATCCCGAACTTATGACATTTGACATTTATGACATTCCAGTTTTTAAAGCAACTCATGTGGAGAACTACTTTTAACTTTACTGTCTCAGTAAGGTGATGCCAATCACGGTAGAGGTTTGGGGTTACGTTACCCATCAGGTCCTGTGTTTGAAACACACAGCGTTTTGAAAGAGATGTTTGAAGAGAAAGTGTCTTGGCATCCCTCACAAGAAGCTGGAACGTTCCATAGAAGTCTTGCAGATTAATGTCCTAGAAACAAATTAAATGGTTTGTGAAATGTTGTTAGTCTGTAGTAATCCTTTTTAAAATGTTACTATTATAAAATGTTTTACATTCAGTTTCACTTTTGTGTCATTCGCCAATATCCTGTCGGGCTTCTTCCAGTGTATCAGTTTCCTACATTACCCAGAATTACTTTCTGCACCGCCCACTCTTTCATGAGCCACAAAGCCAAGCTGATGCATTCTGGATGTACAGTTCTGATAGCCTTCGTTTGTCCTCATCATAAAATTACTTTCTGATCAAGTGCCAGCCAAATTGTACTTCTGCGTAGGCAGACTAGGCATAGGTTCACCATAAGTCTGCTAGTCGGCTCACTCTCTTTCCTGCAGTTTGAATACATGTTAATTTGTACGACATCTTCACATTATAAAAGATCTCCAGATGTTTTTGGACTAAGCTCAGAATCACCAACACAGAACCATGAACACAAGCACGGGCTTAGAGACCCACGGCAGCCATTTCATGCACAAGTTAATTCAGGCTTGACTGCCGACCATGGGGAGGTGGCCATATAGCTGCGGTGAGCTCGTACTTCATAGGTGTAACCGACGGAGAAGACGGGGACCTCCAAGGTGATGCTCTGGGTGTCGTTGTACAGCCCGTACCCCCTTAGGTCAGCCAGCTCCACGGTGAGAGGGTCAGCTCCGACGCCGATCTCCCAGAGGAACTCCATGTGGGTGCTCTTCCAGAGGCTGAACGTAATGCCCGTCGGTGTGCACTCTGCCCTGGGCTCAGGAGCATCTGCTCAGAGCAAACAAAATACAGTTGTCCAGTTGTTAACTAGTAGGATGTTGTGCAGCACTATAACTTTTTTGGTAGCTACTCCAATTTTGCACATTTCACATTGTATGCCTTGATTGTTCTTCTCAGCCCAACTCCTAAGTCGCGTTGGATAAAAGTGTCTAAATTACTGTAAACGACAACGACCACAAACCAGAATATGCAGTAGTACTCACATGTGTCATCGATGTGTGCCGTTACAAAAATGTGGTGGTAGTACGATAGTCTCTGTGACAGGATTGTTAAGGTGTAGTTCAGGTTCATGGAGTACTGCACATATCCTTGGTCTAGATGCTGTTGGAAAAGTGAATTGTCAATATAAAATTTCATAGACTACACACACACACACACACCCCCACCCCCCCACACACACACACACACACCATCCTGTGCACCACCCTGCTGTCGAAGGGGACCTGTAGTACGTAGGCTTGGCTGCCGTTATGGACAACCCTAGAGATGCTGTATTCAGGCGTCATGGCAACGGGCAGACGCCTATCGTTGACTTTCACTTCCGCCAAGGTCACGTCAAAGGGGATGTTTCCCAGGTACACGCCAAACACACGCTCTGCATTGATAGTTTCTAAAATAAAAAGAACACAACACACGGTATTCATTACGCAGAGATAATACAACGGTGTACACATATCTGCCGGCGTTGTTTGTATGCTTAACGCAACTAGTTCAGAGTATATTCAGGACAGGCTAAGTTTTAATAGGTTTGAAATTTTAACCGGCGGTTGCTACAAAGCGCATTGCCTACGTGGTTATGGCACTAGCGGGTGGAGCCATCCAAGCTGCCCTATTCAGGTTAAGTTAACTCTTGAGCTTACGGTCGAGGGTGAAGGGGTGTCTGCAGCGTAGCGGGGTGTCCAGGACCCTCACCAGCCGCTGCCTGGTCTCCACCTCGCTGCCGTCGTCATACAGCGTGGAGAAGACATGCTCATAGAAGATGAAGATGACGTACGTCTCCCTGTAGATGTTGTCCACCACCATGCTCTGGACAAAAACGTTTTGGACACACGATTAAGATTCAACCCCTCATCTAGTCCACCCAGGATACAACACGTTGATTGCTTATTAAACTAAACCAATTAGTCATTACAAGCTCTTCAGGTCTATCCACTAGTGATGTGACAATCGGGAGTGTCCACCCAGATGTACAAAGGATTGATCCAACTCCACCATCCCTACCAGTTGGTACAGTCCACAAGGGGGTGACCCGAGGAGTTGACCGCAAGTGGGAGTGGACCGACACTCCCACCTGTGATCATGTCACTAGTGGGTCGATTTTGGTTAAAATGGGGGGCCCTTTAAACTCACCCGCCTGTAGCCACCCTCCGATCCAAAGGGTATCCCAACCTGGACCAGTGGGCCCTCCAGGGTCACGGTCCAGCCTCTCGCTACAGTAGTGTCCCAGTCCAGCAGGCGGCCTTCCACTCCCAGAGCGATGTTCCGACTCTCGAAGCCCGCTCCAGCCCAGACCATCGGGGGCATGACCTGGGGGGTGTCCCACAGTAGCCGGGACCCATCAAATGATCCAGAATCTGGAAAAGAATAAGACAAAAACAACCTTCAGCCGGCTTTAAGGGCTCCCATTTTACCACCAGGTGTGATGTTGATTAGCCCATTTCAAAATCTAAACACTTGCCACATCACAGGTGAGTGTCCACCCAGATGCATGACAGATAGATCAGCCTATCAGTTGGTACAGGTCACTGGGTAGGCTGGCAAGTTGATCCATCCATCATACACCTGGGTGGACACTCACCTGTGATGTGACAAGTTTTTAGATTTTGAAATGGGCTAATCAACTTCACACATGGTGGTAAAACAGGGGCCCCATCATTTTCCGGTGTAATTTTAGATTTAGAGGGAGTACTACTAATGCTCTCGTCATGAACACATACTGACTGTACAAGCCAATGAAACGTCACTCATGACCACAACCAGCTTCCGTCGGAAGAACAGCACCACCTTGATGACCTCGACTGGCACCCCGTGCACCTGGGGAGGAGACGACAGTAGTCACCCATCCACCCAATATCACCTACATCCCCCTCATAGCCACCCATACAGCCCCACTGAAACAAGATATGTCCACTCTTTTTCTAAAGAGACTTGCAGTGACTCTTGAGCAGGTAGGGGTTAGGCATCTTGGGTAATTACAGGCCAATCTTTAACCTACCATTCCTCTCCAAAATTCTTGAAAAAATGATTACCAACCAGCTCCACACCCACCTCCAGAATAACTCCCTTTATGAACCCTTTCAAATCAGGTTTCCGAACTCACAGCACAGAAACTGCTCTCAAAGTCACCAACGAAATCCTGATAAATTCTTATTCTGGTCATACTCACCCTCCTCGACCTCAGCACTGCATTTGACACCATTGATCACACTATCTTACTCTCCCGTTTAGAACACACAATCGGCATCACATGCTCAGTTCTCCACCTATTTCACTCCTATTTATCAGACAGCAATTTACTGCCATGGATGGTCATACCGCATTAGACCACTACTATCCCCCTCTGACACTGAAAAACTGGTACATCTTATTTTCTCCTGTCTAGATTACTGTGATGCATTGCTCATTGGCTCAACATCTAAATCCCTCCATAAACTTCAACTGGTTCAGAACGCTTCAACCCACATCATCACCCGCTGCTCACTCACATCACACCTGTCCTCTCCTCACTTCACTGGCTCCCTGTCAAGTATAGGCTTGACTTTAAGATCCGTCTCCTCACTTACAAAGCCCTCCACTCCTTAGCACCTGCTTACATCTACAACCTCCAACACTACACTCCCGCTCATCCAATTTAGCCCTTCTGAGCACCATGCTGTCGCCTTAAGTCCTGGAATCAACTCCTATCACATCAAAGAAGCCCCATCCCCCACCCCCCATAGAAGTCCCACCTCAAAACCCACCTGTTCACCCTTGCATACCCTCACTCCTGACCCTCCAACCCCTGCATCCCTTACATTTACACATCTGTACGCATACCTGCCCATATTTATTTATTTTGTTTTCTCTTGTTGATTTCTAGTCCGTCTCCCTTTCTCTTGTCATATCCCCGCCATGTTGTCAATGTAATGTGAATGTGTCCATGTAATGCAAATGTCTGTAAAGTGCTTTGAGATACTATATGTAAGGCGCTATATAAAATAAATGTATCATTATCATCTTCCTCTAGGATGCCTACAGTTACCCACTAGACTATCCTGCATTCAATTAATTTCACTGCAGTGCAAGGCCAAATGTCTGGTGACTCACGAGAGCACGCTGGCTATGGGGCTGTTCGTAGGGAGAGCGAAACACAAGTCTCTTTGGAGAAGCCGCCAGACTGTAGCCCAGTCCCTGGACCTCACTGGCAGACATGATGGCCAGGTCGTTTCCTGCTAGCAGAAACATCAGCTGCCAGGCCGACGTAGCGGTTTTCTGAGCCTGGAGAGAATGCAGTGCAAAAACTTTAGACCAGAAAATGCCTGCGGCATTGAAAATTCATTTTCTATCAAAATAACTATATGACACTAACAGTTTACTATTGACATTACAGTAATTTATTAATGTGCTCACATATTACAGTAGGCATTTCTGCATCTTAAATATAAATTAATACAATCAAACTCTTTAAAACTCATTCAAAAAGCAGTGCAAAATAAAAAAACTGGGTGAAAAATAAGAACAGGAGAAAAGATGATGAAAGGGACAAGGCAGTCTCCCCCACAGCTCTCCGGCAGCCCTTAGTGTCTCTTTGAGTTTACAGCCTGGTCCTTCAGGTCATTCTTGTGAATAGGTCCAGATTCCATGCAAATCAAACAAACACTTCCCTGGATCCATTTCAGTATTAGTTTTTACAACAGCGTGTGTTTGCAGATGTCGGTTTACCAGAGAGAGTACGTCCTGTTGGATCTCCTTGGAGCCTCCACGATACCCTTCACAAGGAATGTCTCGATCCACACTCACCTGACACACAAGAAAAACAATCGCTAGTAGCCAATGCAAATCTATCCAGGTAAACACCCATGAGAGTCTCCCCCCCCCATTGGTTACAGTTTGGGCCAATAGGAACACTTAAATTGGTTTCAAGCTACTACGACTACTGGTAAATATATTGGATCTTGTACCTTGGTTTTAGTTGTAAAGTCATCACATCTCGTACCTCCATGTAGTGTTCCTCACAGAGGACTTCTCTCTGGGCCAGGGCCAGGGGAGGAGCGCAGGTCTTGGAGAGCGGCCGGCTCCACCACTGCCCCTCGGCATCCGTCAGGATGATGTTTAGGTTGAAGGTGAAAACCTTATCGTTCTGGAGAGGGGTAAATATGTTTATTAATGCAAGTGGAGGAGTGTCATGATTAAAGGGGAACCTCAAAGTACAGCTATTTTCTAATATGAGAGTTCTGCTTCATACAAAATAAATGCAACATCCATGAAAAAAAATCCTGGAAAAGTGGGACCATTGACATAATTGGTCCATGATTTGCATTCTCCAAATCGGACCGATGACATCAATGGTCCAGCTTTGACTTTCATTCACAACACTCATCTGAAGCAGTGCTTCATACTGCTTTTGTATTTGAAAATAGCCAAGCTTCACGAGTGTCATGGTTATGAGGAGGAGGAGGAGGAGTGTCTTGGTTAAGAGGAGGAGTAGTAGTGTTGGTTAAGAGGAAGAGGAGGAGGAGGAGGAGTGTCTTGGTTAAGAGGAGGAGCACAAGCGCCACCTGGTTGCCGGTGTAGCAGGAGTAGTAGGACGCTCTGAAGGTGGTGTAGCCATCCATTCTGAAGTTACTGATGGTGTATCCACAGCTCACCGCAGTCTGACCGCTGATGGAGTAGACCCCCTGGTCATCTGGCGACAGACCACACACACGAGTAGTGAGCAGGATAGTCCCGTGGTTAGGGTGTCGAAAAGGTACTCGGTTCAAACCCCAATGTCCGCAGCCTAAATCTTTGATGTAGAGAAGGGCTGACGACACTATAGTTTGTTACATGGAGGCTCCTGCAAACTATAACAAACTTATTATGGGATGTCTCCAACCTACAGCCTCAAACTGAGGCGGCGCTCCCGTCGCAGCAACATGGAGCCACAGGTAGCGATCCCGACACTCGGACTCCAGCAGAACCTCCGGCTGCCCTGAGAACCAATACCAATGAGTTGACACTTGTACAGGCAGTTTGTAGTACAGGTAGTGTGTGATGTGATTAGCCTCTTTTGTAGGTAGTTGTATAGGTAGGGAGTGTAGTAGTTGGTTGTGTAGGTAGGTGGATTTATAGGTAGTTGGTTGTGTAGGGAGTTTCTGGGCAGTATTTTCTTACCTCCCTGCTCTCCTGCAGCCTCTACCCTCCAGCCACACTCGACACAGAGCAGAAGCAGTCTGAAACCACAGCAAACCTTTCATTTCAAACACTAGAGTTTGACAAATAACTGTTGTTGAGACGGTGACTTACCCAACACAGATGCTAGTATATACAGCCATGGTGGGTCTTCAGAGAAGCCAAGGGAGGAGATGTGTGTCGAGACGAACAGAATGAGTACAAACATTCAGTGTGTTCTTTCCTGAAGGAACCCGTTGAGCTAAGCACCTGGGAGCAGGGTGTCATGGAAACGCCAGGACAGTTTAATTGGACCAAGGTGTGGCTCATTAACCAATCACAGAATGTGTTTGGTTTTTAAAGCTGGATTATTTTGTGTGGATTCCTGCTTTGCACATGATGGTGGTTGGTTAGGAGCTTGGGAGTTCATTTCAATGTATTTCTGAATGTATATAGTGAATAATGTCTATAGGCCCTATAAGTCTGTAACTTGTGTGCATGTATTTCAGGCCTATGTGTGTACAATTGAGTGAAAAAAGAATTTCCCCATGAAGGATTAATAAGTAAATCTTCTAGAAATCTTCTTCTATAATAAATAAATAATCATATTTATTAGTTTGGAATAAGTGTTGTCAGGTTTGGGTAATGATCTGTCTTCATATAATCTGTGAAGTGTGAACCAGCCTATTTTGATTACAGTTGACATCAAATGGTTGACGTTCCAGCACTTAAACTTTTGCTCCAATTTTTTGAGTGTGTGCTCTCAGCCCCACTTGTATGTCGCTTTGGATAAAAGTGTGCGCTAAATGACATGAACGTAACAGTAAAGTCAATCAGTTAAGTTAAAGGGCAGCCAACCAGCCTACCCAGTGGACTGTACCAACTGGTAGGTTGATGATCAATCCATCATACGTCTGGGTGGACTTTCCCATGTGAGGTCACAAATGAATAGGGTGGATTTTCACATGACTTGTATCACCTGATCAACATCACACCTGGTGGTCCAATAGTAGACATTAGATTATGTCATGTTGACAGACACTAAATGATCAATCCAATGGCTGTTTTACATCTGCGTTCAACACCATATTCATCCTCTGTGTGTGTGTGTGTTCCCCAGGTCCAGAGAAAGCCCCCCTGCTGGGCAGTGGTTTCCACACCAGTATCGGAAAGGAGTCGCGAGCCCAGACCCTCCAGAACGGTGAGACTTCCTGTTGTCCCGAGCTAACCAATGGCTAACGGGCTCCTCATACGGTTAACAGGCTACAGATACAGCTAACGTTCATCCTATTACTATCAGGCTACGAAGATGAGATAAAACGGCACTTGATTAACCCCAGATGGGAAATTTGGGAATGACATGACATCGTCATGTCTTTGTGTTTTCCAGGGAAGCGTCAGATCCACCAGCTGGGCAGCCAGTTGCAGCTGAACCAGCACTGTCTGGACACGGCCTTCAACTTCTTCAAGATGGTGGTCAGCAAACAGCTGACCCGAGGACGCAAGATGGCGCACGTCATCGCGGCCTGCCTCTACATGGTCTGCCGCACAGAGGGGACACCCCGTATCCTGTGTGTGTGTGTGTGTGTCAAAATTACTTTGAATATAAACAATAGCACTTTCAGTCTTTTGGCAGGCCGAGTGCTGCCACCCCTACTAAATCTGACGGGTTGACAGTTGATTGGATTTAAACCGTCAATCAAAATCTAGGCATGAGACTGGCAGCATCTTGGACAACGAACGTCTTCTAAATGATTTGTATTGATGTATGCATTATCCGTGCTGCTCCACAAAGGTACATTGTTATTACGACTAAACTGGACACGCCACCGAGTGTCAGCATCAGTGATAGCTTGTTAGCATGGTACCTTTCTTTAGCTAGCCCCAGACATGCTGTTGGACCTCAGTGACCTGCTGCAGGTACGTTACCCACCTCACTAGCTACAACCTGAACCTGTACCGCTAATAGACGCTGGCTGAACATACTGATAGCTCAATGCTAATAGAGGCTAGCTGTCCATACTGATAATGTAGTCGTAGCTCAATGTTATAAGATGCTAGATGATCATACCAATAGCTCAACGCTATAAGATGCTAGCCGAGCATACCGCTGTGTATTCCTGTGATGACTGAGGTGCTAAGGAACGGCTGTCCCATCCAGGTAAACGTCTACATTTTGGGGAAGACATTCCTGCTGTTGTCCCGTGAGCTCTACATCAACGCTCCTGCTATAGGTGAGATTCAAACACACGACCTTTCATCTCATTGTGTTGTCTGAAGTTGAAACGTTCACAACATTAAAGCCAACAACCGTAGCGGTACGGAAATACAAAGGATAACTTGTTTTGGTTTACTGAACGCAATGCCGTCCTGCCTAGTGAGAATGGGAATACTGAATGGACCCACCTCATCAAGCCTTTTAACATATGTCTTAACATGCTATAAACTGGTTAAAACCATTGATCCAATTACATTTTCTTATTGGATCCAGAATGGATTTTGGGCGATTTGTCAAAGTGCAAAGGCGAAGTGCCACTTAAAATGGACTTGTTTAAACAGAGGTATCACTGCTTTTATAGCATTTCTAGTTTATTCTTTACATGTTTAATGTATTCTGGTTTAAAAGAGATCCATATCAGGGAAAAATAAGCACAAAAATCCATGGTTATATTCTGTAAAATCTTTAAAGTTTATGTAACATTTATGTAAAATAAACAGAACCAAAAGTCTAACTTGTGACTGGTAAGAGTTTTCACCAGGTATTTTTTTGTATACTTTGCCCTTGTTGTTCGGCTATGGCGACTATAGACCACGTTTTAAAAAGGTTGAATTATACTGCTGCGTCAAATATACAGTACAATGACTACATGTCACGGTGACAGACGGCCCGCTTCGTGTTTCCTGCTATATTTTCCGGTTCATTTATGATAAGACTAGTTGAGGAGGTTCGCTCTGTTCGCAATGTTCATTTGTACAACACATCCGTCTTCTCCACATTATTAAGATCGCTTTTGGTGGACTCATCTGATGGAACCAGAAACACAAGCACCGGCGTATAAGCTATTCAACACAGCAGTAACAATAATTCAACCTTCAGCATCATAGCTGTTATCATTTAACCAGCAGCTCAGTGTTCAAATTACTCTCAATCAGAGGACAGTTCGTCCTATATAATATATAATATGAAACACATTCATGGGTTCTGGCAGAACGTACAGAGCTTTCGTCCCAGGCAGCCAGTGTGAAGTGTTGCATCATCGTCACAAACATCCAGGGACACATGACAAGCCACGAGGACCATAGATTTAAAAGCATACATCCTGGATTACATCTGAATAAATTAATCTGCACGAGTCCGCCGATGAGCAGGAGGTCTCAACAGGTCCCCTCACGGTCCTCCGGGGGGGCTCAACCAAAGAACACCAGCTCCGGGATCTGTCCCCCCTGCACGCCGGTCCCGTTGGTACTGTCCGAGGAACACTGGAACTGGAAGGTGACCTTCCCACACTGCACCTCTGTCACGCCCTCCTGACCGAAGTAGCTGAGCTCGTTGCCGTCCAGCACGGCGCTGACGGTGTAGAAGGTGTCCTGCTCCACCTGCACCGGGTGCTCAAACCACACGGAGAAGGTGCTGCTCGACCCGTCCGACAGGAACTTGGTCAGGTTCTGCGCCAGTGTGGTCCCCTGCCGCTTGAGTTCGATCTTGACGCTGTACTCGGCCTTGCCGCCGCTCGACCCATACAGGCCCAGGCCTGCCATGAAGATCCGCTTGTCCACGGCGAACTGGATGCTGTCGCAGCGGCCGCGGTACCGCCACTGGTTGCTGCGGTAGGCAGAGGACTGGAAGCGGTGGCACCGCTGAGGGCTCAGGCCGGTGCGCTGTGCCAGAGGGAACTCCAGCCAGGGCTTCTTGGCCGCCGTGAACCACAGGAAGACGTCGTGGGTCTCCTCCAGCGTCAGGACGTCCGACTGCGCCGGCCCGTCAGCGAACTCCTCCAGGGTCATGGTGGGGATGCGCACCGAGTACAGCGCCTTGCCAAGGACGGCACGCCGGTTCTGGGCCGTCACCACCAGACCCTGGCGCCCACACTCGGCCGCCGCCCAGTCCAGCACGGCCTCAAAGACCAGCGCCTCGCGGGTGTTCAGCGTCTCCCGCTGCAGGATGATCTCTAGCGTGGGCCGGTCGATCTCACAGAAGCCCTCGGAGCGCAGGGCGAGTTCAGCCTGGGCGTCGATCACCTCCCAGCAGCGCTGCGTGAGCTCTGGCTCCTCGAACAGCCGGCTCTGGGACAGCAGCACGCAGGCGTTCTTGGCCTCCAGGCTGGTCTCCAGGAACGTGACGCAGGCCTTGGCCAGCGCCGGCACAATGTACTTCTTGGCGGCGTACAGAGTGGCCAGCACGGTGTCGGCCTCCAGCTCGATCTCGTCACTGTACATGTATCTGGGGAGGATGAAGCACTGGAGTTAGGTCAATATGTTGAAACAATAAATCAGATTCATTAGAATGATAACAGACAAGCTAACAGGCTGTTACTTCAGCTAACAGGGAACTCCTACGGCTGACAGGCATAGCTGAAGCAGTAAAATGTGACAGTCGGCTGCATATTTTAGTTGAACATGATTTAAAGAGACTTTAGATGTTCTTACTTTAACATGATTAAAAATGCCGCCGGTTCCACGTCCGGGATGTGGATCTCCATCTCTCCCTCGGCCAGGTCTCCGTAAAACATGGCACCGAACACGGAGCTCCCCACAGCCAGGACATACTGGAAACCCACCAAGAGCAGTTTAAAACACAACAAACTCAACACACAATAACAGGAATAATCGTTTTAAAGGGTCATACAAGCCATTTCAAAATGTAGCCGTTTGTGACATCACACAAGTGGGAGTGTCCACCCAGATGTATGATGGATAGATCAACCTACCAGTTGGTACAGTCCACCAGGGAGGTGAAGACTGGGGGAGTTGATCTATACATCATATATCTGGGTGCTGGAGACTCCCACACGTGATGTCATACATTACCACATTCTAAAATGGCCTCAGACCTGGTGGTAAAATAGGGGCCCTTTTTATAACAACATGGAGGACTATGTACATGATATCTAGTAGTACTACTATGTAACGGTGCAGTCAGTCACCTTGTGGGCAGGGACTCTCTGGGATTCTCCTGGTAGTCCCACGATGAAGAAAACATCGGCCATATGCTCGCTGTTAAACATCAAGGCATTCCTGCCAAGAAAGCGCCACAGTCAGATGAAATGCTGTACAGTAGGGTTGGGCGGTTTCCGGTTTCCAATTGACTTTCAGCTATTGCATGCATGCATGATGATGCATCATCGAAGTTGAATCTAATCTAATAATCAAATCAGAATCGCATAGTATGTTTCCACACACAAGGAATTTAACCTGGTTCTTCTGGTGTAACATGAAACATTTTACACCGGCCCAACGGTAGGTAGTCCAATGAAATACTGTACAGGGCCTTGTGTTCAGATTACATAATGCATTTATGCAGGGGTTCCCAACCCTTTTCATACCATAACTAACCAAATATTTTAAGATATATATATTTTATTTAAAAAACATTTCACTTTCTCTATGCATATTCAGTCAAATACATTTTTGAAAAAATGTATTTTTATTGTGGCCATCTTGCGACCCGATTGGTCCCCCGCTGCGGCCCACGCGTTGAGAGCCACCATTGTGTGTGGGACAACACGTTGTAAACTGTAAAAGAAGTGGAGGTTTGGTTTGCCTTTCTCTCAGCGTGGGGTGGGCGGCCTGCCAGCTGCTGGGCTGGCCGGTGCTGCTGGCGCTGGGCTGGGGGTCGCTGGGCGTGGGCAGGGACTCGGGTTCCGACACCTGGATGAAGCTCTTCTTGTTGCTGCTAGCGGTGACGCTGGCCTCGGCGCTGCTGGGGAGACTGGTGGTGAGGCTGCTAGGGTACAGCTCGGCGGCCATCTTGGAGCTCTAGTTCACCATCTCAGGAGCATGCTGACGGGTTGTCTCTCTCCACGTCAGGATCTCTAGGGAGAGAAGAAGAAGAAATGATTGTCGTCATCCCTTCAGGGTTGACTTCTCGGAAATCTTAATTTAATTAATAAATATATTTGTACATGTTTTACATTTAGATGTAATTGTGTTTATCCCCCAACACATCTGTTGAGGCTCTAGGATGCCTACAGGTAGGCTAAGGGACACTGGGGATCGAACCCAGAACCTTTTGGCTGGGAGTTGAACACCCTCACCTCTAGCCACTATTACACTACCCCATCTATAAAAGATAAGATCACTGTAGAGATGCTTATCCTACCTGATGGCATGTTTGGCTGGGATATTGTCTTGTCAGCATAACAACAGCATCTCCAGTAGATCCAACTATCACAATCTGATGGACCAATCAGATGAGACCTCCAACATCACCCAAGCTCCGCCTTCGGTTTAATGCCTTCGGTTTATGGTTTTGTTTACCGAGATACGTACTCCTATCAATACAGCACTGTTGATCGGTGTGTAACCAGTGGTCATATTAAAAGATGACTTATTTAATGGGGAAACAAACGTTGTAGGTCATTTATGATCTTATACCAACCCGGAGGAGCTTAATCTGCATCGTGTTTCCTGCAGCGTGGTCTACGGGCCCCAAGGGGACAACAGTATCTATGATAGATATATATTAAACGATAAACGTCTCTAGTTAGATGTCTACGGTTAGATGTCTTTAATATGCACACATTACAATTGCAGTACTCGTGAACCAGAGGACATGATGCACACTCCGGATCCAATCGTTACATTATAGGTCTTGGGGGTTTGTTTTTTTTACACCGATCATTTACACATTTGATTAAAATATGTCGTCTTTGTGATATCGGTGTATGCTTACCTTAACACGGCGCGCCAAAGAGTCGCTTGTTGTCACAGCAGGGTCGTGAAACATGGATGTGTAGCGAGCAGGCAGCAGCCATGTTAGCAGCCCGTCGCACTGAGCAGCAGCAGCGGGAGGGCGGGGCTTAGCGTCGGCTCTGCGGTTCCTCGGCCCGCCGCTGGGGGCGCAGTGCACTCAGGAGCCCGCAGACATGATGGCTCAAGTTAGAGACAATCATTTGGAGAAAATATGTACACTACCGTTCAAAAGTTTGGGGTCACATTGAAATGTCCTTATTTTTGAAGGAAAAGCACTGTACTTTTCAATGAAGATAACTTTAAACTAGTCTTAACTTTAAAGAAATACACTCTATACATTGCTAATGTGGTAAATGACTATTCTAGCTGCAAATGTCTGGTTTTTGGTGCAATATCTACATAGGTGTATAGATGCCCATTTCCAGCAACTATCACTCCAGTGTTCTAATGGTACAATGTGTTTGCTCATTGGCTCAGAAGGCTAATTGATGATTAGAAAACCCTTGTGCAATCATGTTCACACATCTGAAAACAGTTTAGCTCGTTACAGAAGCTACAAAACTGACCTTCCTTTGAGCAGATTGAGTTTCTGGAGCATCACATTTGTGGGGTCAATTAAACGCTCAAAATGGCCAGAAAAAGAGAACTTTCATCTGAAACTCGACAGTCTATTCTTGTTCTTAGAAATGAAGGCTATTCCATGCGAGAAATTGCTAAGAAATTGAAGATTTCCTACAACGGTGTGTA
>OMKN01013314.1:0-14573 GCA_900302345.1 Melanonus zugmayeri | reverse complement strand
GGGGGGGGGGGTGCTACCGCTAGGATTCCACTCGCGATCGGATTGTTGACGACGGGGGGATGTGGACTAGCGCTGGGATTACACGCCGTGATGCGTGCGCGTATTGGATGAGTGCACACATGGAGAGAAATGCTCGCACCTGGCTTTGCCGATGAAAACCCGGGACATTCTGTGTCTGACAAAGTTCCCGGGACACGCCATCAAAAAGAAGGACAATCCCGGGAAAACCGGGACAGGTGGCAACACTAACGCTAACCCACCGCAGCTGCATTTTCTAAATAATGCCGCGAGTGGGGATTGAGGAAGTGACGTCGCCTGCGTCTGCGCAGTGCGACCTGATGCAGCCCCTGAAGTGATACACAGGAAACAAATACTGCAATATAATAAGAATAACGCGACTAAATGAGACATACAATAACGTTATAACATTCCGTATCGTCTCGTTTTGGTCAATGAAAATGCAGAGACATTTTAGCATAGTTTTTATTTTGTAAACCACATTTAGTCTCGTTTTTATTCGTCAACAATATTGCATTCTACATTTAATTATAGTTATCGTCACATGACCAGCATTTACGTTGCGTCTAGTCTCGTTTTTGTCACGTGATAAAGGTTCGTTGACGACGATATTTAGTCATAATTTTCGTTGACTAAAGCAACACTAGAGGTGGCCATGGTGGCCTCTTGCTCATCTGTAAATTCCCGGCCTCTGCCACCTCTTGATGATTCTGTGAAAAGTATGTACTTGTCTATTATCATCTCTAAATGCCCGGATAACTGAGGCTACCGTGAAGTCGGCTGGACTCGCTGCCCAGCTTCGGTCATTGTTAGGCCATGGTCAACCAGTTGCGCGGATTTTGGGTGTGGCATTTTGAAGGCCAATGTTTTCCAGATTAACAAAGTGTGCTAAATGATGCGATTTGCGCTTAGACTTTTGCACGCAAAAATGTGATTTAGAATTTCTATTTGAGTAAAAACAATGGAATTGTGTTAAGTGAGTTTAGCAGTCTGGGGTCTTGATACATGAGCTTCCAGTTTTCAGAATAGTGTGCATAGTTCAATGTTTTGTGTGTATACAATGGAGAAAAACTGTAAGACTCCCGGAACACCTCACACGCCATCACACACCCAATCAACACAGCAAGGCTATCCATGTATGTACTGTGTGCGTGCGTGCAAGCGAGTGAGTGAGTGAGTGTTTATGTGTATGTGTGTGTATGCAGGTGTGTGTAGTACTTGCAGTATAGGAGCATGAAGTCTTCTGCTCCCAGCTCAACAGCACACGCCCCCTTGTGGTTGGTTTGGTTGTTTGATCTCAGAGTGAATGCAGAGGCCAGAATGTGCCGGTGAAACCTGTCCTGTGTCCTCCTCTATCTTTCTGCCTCCAGGCCCATGTTGCAGCCAGACCCCACTGAGGTCTGCTAGGATTCCTCCTGGCTGGACATGAAGTACACGTTCTGTTGACTTGCTGTTTATTTTTGTCTGTGCCTCGTCTTCTCGTCTACAGTGTGTACACAGTAGTTGCATTGAGTTTGTGGATGGGAAGCCTAGAGAGCCAAGGTGAGGCAATGTCTATGGTGACGTGAACGCGCTCCGAGTGTTTAACATGTGCCATGATGATTAACAACTCTCAAATATTAGATGACTAAAGATATGATCGCTGTCTGTGTGTGAATGGATGGGTGTGTGAATACAAGCACACATGCACACACACAGAGAAATATATGCAGACACATGCACAGACGTATAAAAGGCCGATTGGCCACTGAGGTGTGAAAGGACGAGGCGTTTGCAAGGCCTCTGTTCAATGTGGCACTGTAGGATCGACGGCACAGCCTTACTATGGACGTTTTTATTGGACTTCATTACCTTGTACACCAGAGCAGGTCCCTAGCATTCCTTATGTGTTACAATCCAACATCTACCAAGCTGTTCCTTATGCCCCCTCCATCCTCAGACCCTGCCACACACACACACCCCACACCCACACTTGCACACTCATGTATTGTAATAGTTTCATAGTCTGGACAAAGTGGTGTGACTGCATGCACAAACACACACGCACACACACACACACACACACACACAATATGATCACCTTTGGAAACAGTGTGTTTAACAGGACCCATGAGCTCCATATGCAGCCAATGGAAAAGAGAATGTATACCCAACACTTACCTGTTTTAGTAGGGTGTGTGTAGGATGTGTGGGGAAGGGGGTGCAGTTACGCAACACAACGTTCTTGGAGCTTGGAGACGGGCGGTTCTAGAAAGGTTACCCAAGGGCTCATGGGACGACTCGCCTTAATTAAAGAGCCTGGAGGCCTGCTGTTCTCTCCTGGGTGTGGAAGTTCAGCCGGTTTGACTCACAGACACACAGAGCCTGACTGTCTGAAGAAGAGCTGTCCAAGGATACCGCTCGCTGAATGACTATTGATATTTATGGAATTCTTTTGTTGGTGTACAAGCACTAGTGATGCGCGGTTAACATATAGAATCCGCATATTGCTATAACTTCACCCGACTGCTACTCGAACCGCCGTTTGTAAACGGAAGAAAATTACACCCGTGTCCGCTTCCCAACCAACTTTGCACATTGCTGCTGAAAACTACAATTGCTTTGTTATTAATAATTTTGTTTCATTTGAAAGGAGATTTGCGGACAACCATAATGTAATCAGAGAATTTGCCTAACTTGTTGCCAACCTTTTCAGCATGCACGTGAGTGCGGCCTATTATCAGTAATGCACTTGGATTAATGAACCAAACAACAAAATGCATATGTTTGCCTTTATAGCATAATAGGCTTTCTTTATTTAGGCAAAATGTTATTGAACAGAAAACTTGTTCTCATCAAAGCTGATTTTAACTAATATTATAAATACAGAAAAAAGGCTGATCCACAATCGCCTACACCGGCGGTTATATTCGGGTCACACGGGCCAATATCAATCCATGCATCACTAGCAGGCACTACATGAATATAGTTATATATAATATATATTTTAACTTAACAACTTAACATCAAGTTAGATGAAGTTAGTTGTCAACAGCTACTGCAAATCTGCAGCCTTTTTACAATAATATGAATGGTGATTGGTCCATTTAGTGTAGTACCTGCTATATTTATTCAACATGCCACTAAAATTTGAATTAACAAAAAGAGCAACTCCTGGGAATAATCCAATAAAGCAGTATTGAACCTGAACCCTGGCTCTCTGTATCTCTGTTTCCCTCTATACTTACAGAAGCATAGCCCAATCCAGCTAGCCCACAACCACCATCAACACATCAGAACGTGTTTGAGAAATCTTTCATCACTTCATTGTGGAAAAAGCTCCCAGTAGAGCTACCTTCTTCTCCTGGGAGGACTATGGGAGAACAGTGAGGAGCATACATCTGACTTGATCAGTAGCAGACATGGACCAAGTGTTCAGCCACACTTAGGGCAGCACCCTTGGGAGAAACAACAGCTGACCTTCTTCAGCTTTGTGTTTAACCTCTAATGACATGTTCATGTCCTCCTAACGCTGCTTAGGGACAGCAATAAAAATACTCCCTGTATGCAATCACCTCCTGTTTAGTCCTCTGTCATGCGTCTGGCTATAAAGTTATTTATAACTTGGGGACACGCTTCTCATTGTGAATGAGTCATTGTGTCCCCGATACCCCTGTTGCTGATAGCAACACTATGGGTGCCATCCCCCTATGAAGAAACTGCCTCTATTTGGCCACAGCTAAACCTTCATCTATCACATTATTGGATGTCGTTAGTGAACTGCTTGTCGAAGTCCAAAATACTACATATGTTTGGTCATTATTTTAAATACATTTTATTTTGACTCGATATACGCAACTCAAAATATTATTGTAGTTAGTTAGTGTTTCAGTTTAATCTGACCAATGCCTTACCTATAGTAATGTTATTTTCATGTGTCAAATCCCAATCTTTACTGGACTTCTTTTTATGTTTCCAATCCTTACAGACATTCATCATTCATACCAATGGTCTGCCTGTGTTGACAGGCAGTGAAAAAAAAATGCTCCAAACACGATTTATACCTTTAAGCCTACTTGGAAGGCTACAGGCTTTTAAATAGCGCTGTTATGGTGTGGTTTGGCAGTGGGGAGGAATATATATATTATGTATATCTGTGGACATAAACTTTGTTTTTTTCTTCTTTTTTTTTTTTTAGCTGGAGCCGCAGGGCTAGAAAATGGTCCTGGATCCAGACATACATACGTAGAGCGTGTCTTGCTGTTTATTTGCTTGGCATCATCTGTGAAACCCAGTGTGCTCCAGATTTGACCAACACTGTTTATGTAGCTCACCTTCGACTTGTGTTTTTAAACCTGCATATTTTGTCACACTTGTACTATTTTGGTTTTATTGTTGGAAACATCAGACTTCTATCCGTTTCCTTTCTATTACTATTACTAAGTCTAATTGTATTTTTTAATATTTATTAGAATTTGATGCTGCTTTCGTCTGATTTTAGCGCTTGAGTTACTTTCACCTAATGTGGCCAGACTTGCTAGCGACTCCCATGTTAATGTAACCACTCTGATGGCTTACATCGAGTAGGTCTCTAGGATATCATGCAAACCTTTTCATTGATATTTCATCCTGTACTCCAAATTCAAATGAAGAATTACACATTGTTGCATGTGTATAACAGAAATGTAAATGTAATCAGTATATGATATGAATATATGACAAAGAAAAACAGAAAACTAGTCTATGAGACGTTCTATGAGAGTGTCTTTTGTATGTCAAATAAAAAAATGCCCCATAGTAGGCCTACATTGCATTGTACTATGGAGAAAAAGAAAAAAAATGTGGCATTTCGGTGAGGTTTACAGTCTGCTACCCATGCCCAGACTGGACAGGGAGAGGAGGACACAGAGTGGTGAGGGGCCCTTTGGCTGGAGCCCTAGGAGTCAGTGAGTCTCCTCCTCTGCACATAAACATGGCTCCTCAGAGGGCCCTCCTCCGTTGGGTCCTAGCAGTCAGGAGGACCTGTGAGAACGAAAGAAGGAGAGAGGAGGGAAAAAAAACATTTGTTGTCAATTTGGCTCCGCTTGCTGCTCAGATGAAAGCAGGCCGTTAGGATTTATGGCAACCTTAGCTTCAGGGGGCCATGTGCAGCGTGTGGAATGTGTTTCACATGGAGGTGAATACTAAACGGGGATTAGGGAGCCTGGGGAGCCTATGCCCACAGACACAGTGGTACAGTGGTTGTCTATGAAGCACAGCGATGCCATGTTCTTTAATACAGTAGACAGTTCTGGGTTTTACTTGAACTTAACTTATAGGAGTAATGTGTGCAAACAACAGTAGTTTTAGTAGCTATATTTGCTTTATTTCTCACTTCAATTGTCAAAAAAGATGAACAATAACTTTAATATAACTATCACTGCTTTGTATCTATGTTCACTTCAACTCTAACTTTAACTCTGCTTTGTAGTTTTTATTAGAATTCAAATTGATATGTTGATTGTGATATACTGGGCAACAAGAAGGAGAGCACATGTGGTTGCCATAGCATTGATATGACGTATTCAAAGTATTCGAATGGAGAGGTGGATAAAATAATCACTTTGTTTGAGGTTTGATTCTGATCAGTATTTTAATTATAACTGTTACAGCAGTTAAAGCATTGCTCAATTTGGTAACTAATAGGTGTATATAAATCATCCACACATACGCCCAAAGTTGAGCAATGTTCTGGGCAAATCGGCCTGCCATTTTGCTGTGCAAAGTCCAGTGAGACCACATTTCTTTCTGAACTGGGCAAATGTAACAATGATCCACAAAGTGGTTTGGAAACGAGACCTATAATTTAAGAAATATTGCATAACATGATTATGTACTTTTTCAGTCCACAGGGCTTTTTTCGTGTGTGTATTTTTTTAGCATTACAACATTAAAGTATATTTACTGTCCCAAGACTATTTTAACGTTGTTTACTTTGCTTGTTTTTTATTTCTCTTTCTCTCAGCGTTTAAGATAATGACTTGTACATTCTAGTACGTTCTTGGACGTTGTAATCACCCCGGGAGTGTGGACATACTTGATACTGCCTGTTGAATAAACCTGGAGCCCACTGTGCAGCACAGGGCTGGGGTTTATCTTAATCAGGCCTGTAACCACTCACCCACAGCTGCTTGGAACAATGGACATCACAAATAAAACCTTTTGTTTCCACTAAAGTATTGAAGCATATGCCAGGATCAGATCCAAGAAGACTAACTCCAAATGTTCAGTCTTGCTGACTCTCCTTGTCTCTCTGTGTGTGTCTCTCTCTCTCTCACTCTCACTCTCTCTCTCTCTCTCTCTCTCTCTGCATCACTGTGCACGGTGTCACATGTGTTTGCACTTAAAGACTTGGAGGCTCACTTGTTCATGGCTTCTGTTACAGAATGACCTCCATTTTGCCTTCTTCATGCCACACACACACACATGTGCATGCATGCACGTACACATGCATGCATGTACACACAAACACACAAGCACGGACGCACACATTTGTTTATATTTTTTTCACAATGACAGTATCAGAGGGCTTCATAGGTCCACGTTCACTGATCTAACGTTCATGTGAGATCAGCGACATCTTCCCCTAACTACACACTCTGCAACAGGCAGACAAGAAGTCAAAGACCAAGTGGGAAAAAAAATACTTTGAGAAGGGAAAGGGACCCCTCCCCCTAGAATGGACTCCAGGGTGGACACACATGTTCCTGTTTGACATAGAATATTACCAATCATTATTTTAGATTATATTTGAACATGGGAAAATAAGGAAGAAAGTAATAATAAAATGTAAAATTAACATTTAGATTCATAGAACTTCTCATGGTTTAATTTGGTTTCAATTTGGTTTCAATTTGGTTTCAATTTGGTTAAAATTCATTCAAATGGTTCATTTCAAATGTTTGAGTGAGGGGTTGGTTAGTTTGTAACTAAAATGTCATGTTTTGACACGCCGATACTCCTGAGAATATCAACGTGTGTTCTTGACGTTAGTTAAAACACTCAGAACAGGGCTCACTCTCTTCTCACTCCATGTCCATCAACAGGGTGAAAGCCCATCCATTCACCGGGTGACAAGACATGACATCATAGCGTTTCCATGGCGAATGGAGCCTTTAGTAAGTGACACAATATAACCCTTCACACACGCTACAGTAGGCCTCAGTGTTTAGGACCAAACCCACGTCGGCGACGGCGACCAGGACCTGTCTGACCTTTCTCCTTGAAAAGATGTTAAAAAAAATCCAACTAGAAAAAAAGACTCCTATGACCAACAACAAACCCAATCTACTTCGGTGTTTTGAAAGCGACAATTCATCACACAGTACAGGTTAAAGCCTGCTAAGTGGTTCCCGGTCGCTACCTTCGGACTGAGGGGGGTGGAGGTGGTGTGTGTGTTGTGGGGGGATACCCTTAGTTGATCGAGAGAGAGAGCGAGAGAGAGAGAGAGAGAGGAGAAAAAATATATATATACAGTATATACTGTATAGAAGGAGCTGCATCTGATCATGATGATATCCAGCACACCTCACAGAGGGCAGCTGACCACCTTGGTAAGACAAAGGATGCTTTCCATTCTTATCCCTCAAATAAATATCCTTGCATGTTTGGAACCCACCATCCCCCGTGTCTTGGATACACCCTGGCCTGCAACAGCTTGTTTTCACCAGAGTGCATTAAGAAATGGCAACTTGCAGTCTATTAGCAGTTAATGGGCAGGCAGTGCTGCATACCAATTACCAATGAGCTTGTACAAGAGAGAGCTAACCTAGCCACGCTCTCATTAAAAGGCCAAAGCTCTGACTTCCTGCTTGTCGGTTCTGTCGCCGACGAACAAGCCTTCCCGGTTCTTCTTGCCGACACTTTTGTTCCCACTCACTAAAGAAAGAGATGACTGAGATCTGAGAACATACCACCCATTGCATCCTCTCATCTCGGTTAGGGCGAGGCCAGTTTAGATTACATAGGATGGTTGACAAACTAATATGTAGTGTAATGAAGTAGTTGTTAGAGGCTACGCAGAGGGCTGTGCATGGATGGATGTCAGTGAAGGGGTTTTTCAATAAGAAAATAATAGCAGGGCGTTGCTTTGGGTTCACTTGCAGAATGAATCACAAGGTGCGGGACACAGACGTCAATGTCAGCCGCTTCCAATCTTTGATCCAAGCACTGTTGCATGATGCCATTTCCTTGAATCATGGCAATCTGAATGGCTGAATGGCCCCATAGAAAGAAGTGTGCATCCCGTCATTCTAGTAAGGAAATGAAACTGAAATCTCATAGGTGAAGAGTCCCAGTTAAAAAGGAAAAGTCTTCCATAGTATTTTGAGTCCACAATCTAGAATTGCGATGAGAACAATGAGAGACATACAATATGAGAACAATGGATGAGTGACAGGATGAGTGACATGCTGAGAAAAACCTCAAAGCAGGACTTTCTAAACCAAAAATCTTCCTTTAGTCCATCCTCTAATAGCATAGCCAGGCAGCATATTATAGGGATATATAACTATATGCAACTATAGGACTTTTCTAGGGTATGCCACTCATGGCACCTCCGCTGTATTGGAGGTTGTATTGTAATTGACGGCATGGTGGGGTTGTACTGCAGGCCTGTGGTGACCTCCTGACCCTGGTTCTTTGAAGTACAGAGGGGGAACATGCAGATTTGGGCCTCCTGGGGCCTCAACACTATGAACTCACTCCCTCCTAATGAGATAACGACCAGGAGTGGTAGTTCCTTCTGCAATGCTCACTTTTTTCCCCTTGATGATATCTTCTAATGTCATTGTATTAATATGTTACATCATTGTATCTATCCGTGAACACTCATTACATACTCACTTCCTTAGAGTGCAATCACCCTGCATTGATGTTGAGCCAATCAAAAATTGATATAGTGCTGCTGTCCCGGCAGTCTAAATTTGGCCTTGGGTTACCCTGTAAACTACAGACTAATGTCCACAAGAGATGAAGTTCACAGTTTCCATCTCCACTGAGCTGCATCCAACATGCAACTTTGAGCTAACTTTCAACTCTAAATTCTCTTTTCACTCTTGTTGGTGAAAGAGAGTGTTTCACTTGAAATAATAGAAATATCTCCACGCCCACTGTCACAGTGGTTAAAAACAGGAAATTACATGTACCACTTCTCTCTGTCTGTCTCTCTCTATCTGTCTCTCTGTGCCTCTCTCTAATTCAAATTAAAAAATGCTTTATTGGCATGAATGTCAAGTGGACAATATTGCCAAAGCGTCACAGATAATACAATTCAATAATGACAAAAATACAATTAATTACTGTATGTACAATAAAATAAATAAATACATTAAAAGAACAAGAAAATGGCAGAAAACATAAAAAGTCAAAAGGCAGTGTTATTGTGAGTAGACTAACTCCAGCTGTCATGTGTTCTTGTGCTGGTTGTCTCTTAGGCTGTGGCATGCACTGACATATCTTGCTGCTTCTATGGTGCTGACACTGTTTTCTCCAAGTAGATGTTGTATTTTAGTCTGGTCAGAGAGTGTATCAAAATCTTGGCGTTTACATTTAATTTGTGTAAAGAACTTTGTTCTAATAAATAAATAAATAAATAAACTTGCCTAATGTCTTCATATGTGCTACATTGTAGCAGGACATGTTGCTCTGTCTCTCTCTTCTCTAGGCAGCCAGTCTCTATGGCCAAGCTGTGATTACTGAGTCTGTACATAGCTAATGTCTTTCTCAGTTTCTGATCAGTCACAGTGATCAGATAGTCGGCCACCGTGTGCTGTTTAGAGCCAAATAGCATTGAAGTTTACTTTGAGTTTTTGTGGTAAATGTCCAATAGTTAATGTAATTTTCTTTTTCTTTAGCTATAATTTGATTGGGCTATGTGAGGGCTGTCCTGAGGCCTTGTGCTGTTAGAGGAGGTGAGCCTTAGGACCAGGACTCCTCTTTATGTTCTCCTCTTGGCAATGGAGAGCTTTGTAATGGTAGGAGTTGGGGTCACTTGCTTTTAGGTGTTTGTAGAATTTGATCGCTCTTTTTTGTATCCTAATTAAAAGGGGAAATTGGCCTAGTTCAGCTCAGCATCCATTGTTGGGGCTGTTTCTGTGGACTCTGAGAATACTCTTACAAATCTCAGTGTACAGGGTTTTGATTGGGTGTTTGTCCCATTTTTCAAAATCTTGATTTACAAGAGGACCCCACACTTAAAGTATATCTTAGGTATATCTATGTTTGAATACTTTTTTATAGCATAGAAAGCTCTTCTTCCCCGTCTCTGAGATCATTAATGGCCAGATTGACATTTCCTGTAGAGGTCATTTTTAGTCCCAAATATGTGTAGCTGTGTGTGTGCTCTATGTCAGTGGAGCCCAATAAGAACCTATTTGTGTTTCCCTGACACCTGGGTCGTTTCTGGAAGACCATCATTCTGGTCTTTTCCCAATCAACTGTCAGGGCCCATTTTCTTTCAGAGGTTTCGCAGATGATCCACTTGCTGTTGTAATGCCTCCTTAGATGGAGCTAGCAATATTAGATAATCTGCAAAAAGTAGGCATTTAATCTCCAATCTGCCAATTCATTGATATAAATGTTAAACAAGGTGGGACTGAGACTGCAGCCCTTTAATTATATCGATATATATAGATTTTCCCCCTACACCTTTTTCAATTAATTTCAGGAACAGACTCATTTGACTCAATGCCAAATTGAGTCAAATACTTTTTTGAAATCTACAAAACAAGAGAAAATGTTGTTCTTGTTTTGGTGAACATGTTTATTAATGAGGAGTGGAGGGTATAAATATGGTCTGTAGTTCGATGTTGTCATTACTGTGGGGATATGAGGTGGAAAGGAAATGGTCTAATTGAGATTTAATTGTTTGATGTGTCTGATTGCTTTCTGGAAGTCAAAGTCAAAAGTGTTTTATTTATCACAGTATAACACAAGATCATTTTGAACAATGACATTCTTAGAACATGGCAAGCAACAACTACGTAGTAGACAAAAAATATTTAATAGTTAAAAATATCACAAATAAGGGCAAGAATAGCAAAAATATCATCGTCGGCTTCCTTCTGTCTCGCAAGACAATGGAGTTTGCGCCAGGGATTCAGTCTGTGGTTGAGATGCAGTGCCTGCTGTGGCTAAATAGCCCGATTCTCGAGTGGCAGACTCTGTTGCAGTTACTGCAGGTGTAGTCCATGCCTGGCTCTGTGGGTGCTGATTCTTCCTTCTGTTGTCTGCGCTCTCTCCTCTTCCCACAGGTCTTGTCCCCTTTTCTCACTCTTCTGGATGCCTGCCTTTATGGTGAGCCTCCATCCGTTGTGGTCTGCTACAGCTTCCCAGCTTGCTGGGTCGATGTTGGCTGCCTTCAGGTCTTGTTTACAGACGTCCTCGGTGTAGTCACCGATGGTAATGTTGGGGATGCCGCTGATGTCTTGACCCATGATGTTGGTCTTCTTGAGACTGATAGAGAGACCAAGCTCAAGGCAGCTTCATCTGCAAAGAGCATCTCCCTAATCAGTACTTTCCGCACTTTTGTCTTCGCTTGGTGGCATGCAAGGCTGAAGAGGTTGCCGTCGCTCCTGGTGTGGAGGTATATGCAGCAGAGAGAAGAAGATACTGAAAAGTGTCGGAGCAAGCACACTTGTTTCACTCCACTCCTGATCGGGAATGGGTCAGAGGAAGAGCCGTACTGGACAATGCCTTGCGTGTCTTCATGGAAAGATGTAATCATCCTCAGGAGTTTGGGGGGACATCCAATACTCTGCAGAAGGGTAAAGAGTCCTTTCCTGCTGACAAAGTCAAAAGCTTTGGCCAGGTCAATGAAGGCGATGTACAGTGGTCGCCTCTGCTCGCGACACTTCTCTTGCAGCTGTCTCAGTGATAAGATCATGTCAGTTGTTGATCTTCCTATATCCTGTGCCTCAGGATATACCCGTTCTGCAAGTGACTGCAGCCTGTTCAGTACTACACAGGCAAAGGCCTTGCCAACAGTACTGAGGAGGGATATTCCGCGGTAGTTGTTGCAGTCACTACGATCTCCTTTGTTCTTGTAGAGCGTGATGATATTTGTCACGCATGTCCTGGGGTACTGTCCCTTCCTCCCAGCACTGTAGTAAAAAATATATTTAATAGTTAAAAAGGTCACAAATAAGGGCAAGAATAGGAAATATATACATGAGTAAAACATTAGCAGCAGTTCCAGAGCCAGTAAAGATGGGGAATATAGACAGTAAGAATAAGAGTATTCAATATTATAAATATAAAGTAAAGGAGTGCCAATGGATATGTACATTAAATTATAGTGATGTACATTTAGGGCCTGATTTACTAAGATCCCAAATAAAGAGTACTAAATTGCGTGTTCATTGCAACATATTGCACATTTGGTTGGTGGTGTATGTTTTGCGGGTGATCAACTAAGAATAAATGCGTTAACAGGTGCAAACAGCAGTATTTAAATGAGGGTTTCGCATGTTTTAATGGTTTCCGCCATGGAGAGTTTGGACGGAAAGCAGAAAGGTACCGCAAGTGCAAAATGCGCAAGCGCTATGTCTGAATTATTTTTACTTCTGTCATTCCAAAAACATTAACACGAGTGACAAAAGCCCTTTATCTACGTATTCTTTCATTGTGCCTATGTCTCCTCCTCGCCACAATAACAGCAGCCATCTGTGCGCAATGCTGGGCTGATTAACACCTTCCTTTCAAACGTATTAAATACAGACGCAGTCACAAGCACCGCAATTACTTTCGGGCTTGGTAAATCGCAATGCGTGGCTGAATTAACCTATTTGCTATTTATTTTCTCCTCCCAGTATTTTGCACACTAGGGCAGAAACGCCCCTAGTTGCATATTCATTAAGGCAAATGTACTAAATGGACATTGCGTGTTGTTTTGTGCATTTGAAAGATGCAATCCTCAGTGTGCACCGTTAGTAGATCAGCAGCACATTTGTTTGTGGGTGATATCAAGTTACGCACATTTTTACATGTGCAAACCTTTAGTAAATCAGGCCCTTAATGTACATAGGAAGTGACTAGAGCATACATGTGATCACTGAGATTAATGTTGCTGGTTGAGAAGCCTGATGGCCTGGTGGAAAAAACTGTTTGTTAGTCTGGTAGTCCATGCCCGGATGCTCCGGTAACGTCTACCAGACGGCAGCAGCGAGAACAGTCCATAGCCTGGGTGGCTGTAGTCTTTTATGATTTTCCGTGCTTTCCTAAGGCATAGTGTGTGGTAGATGCTTTGCACGGAGGGGAGGTGGCAGCCAATGATGCGCTCCGCTGTCTTCACCACCCTTTGGAGGGCCTTGCGATCAACAGCGGAGCTGCTGCCGTACTAGGTAGTAATGCAACCGGTGAGAGTGCTCTCTCTAGAAATTGGTGAGAGTTTTGACAGACATGCCAAACTTCTTGAGTCTCCTCAGAAAGTATAGGCGCTTTTGGGCAGTTTTTATTGCTGCGGCCGATTGCCTGGACCAGGAGAGGTCATCACTGACGAACACACCAAGGAACTTGAAGCAGGAGACTCTCTCTGCTTCAGCTCTATCGATGTGAATGGGGGCGGAAAGTGCTTTGAGTGTCCTTGCTATTGTCTGTCCATCTATAGGGTTGTTTTGTATCTGTTGCGTGAGGGTCTGTTACTATCTTTCTAATGTAGAGTGTAATTTTACTATGATCAGATAAGGGTGTTAGGGGGCTGACTGTGAATGCTCTCAGACAGAAGGGTCTGTAATGCTATAATCTACTGTGCGTAGAGGAGAGCTGTGTGTGTAGTGACCAAAGGAGTCCCCTCAAAGCCGACCGTTAACGATGTACAGACCCAATGTTTGATTTGACCAGGTTTATGTTTGTCTCCCTGTGGGTTGATATAATCTGTTTCTATACCTGTCCTGGCATTAAGGTCCCCACAGATCAGTACGCTTCCCTGGGCCTGGTAGTGACTGATCTCATCTTCAAGAATGGAGAAACAATTTTCATTATAATAAGGGAATTCTGATAGGGGATATATGCTGTACACACTCTTTATCTGTGGCGACAACCTCTCTTTTTATTTTGAGCCAAATCAAAAATGTGCCTTTTTTAATTAATTATATTGAGTGTACAAGGTTTGCCTTGTACCAAATCAGCATTCCTCCTGAATCCCTGCCCTGGGTTACTCCTTTCAGTTTGGTGGATGGGAACACTATCTCTCTGTAGCCAAAGGGACAACCAGTGGAAATATCACCTCTATTCCAAGTCTCCTGCAAAATAAACACATCTGCATCTCCTAACTCTGGTGAAGTCTAGGGTCTTGCTAGACCCTAGCAAGAGAGTTAGGACCTCAGACCCTGGACATTCCAACATGAAATCAAATGATTTAGATTTCATTTAGTTTAAAACTCAAAAAGTTGCATTCAATGTTAAAATGAGATAAACTCCTAAATCTCTTATTTAGGAGTGTGTGGGTGGGGTCAGACAGGAGTGGTGGTGATGGGCCTGATGCTCACTGCTTGAGCATAGCTCAGTGGGCCAGGGTGTTGCTGGGGTTAGGGTGGGGT
>OMKN01013313.1:5342-15859 GCA_900302345.1 Melanonus zugmayeri | reverse complement strand
GTAATACCTTCTAAGCATCTACTCTGACAATACACTGTGCTTAAATGGGACTATCTGGTATCCATTTTTCATGTAAGATGATAATGGCCACATGTCAATCAGTTCATTAATGTGTAGGCATTGCAATCTTCCACTTTCATTTTTCACTGAGTACATGTGGTAGTGTGGAAGAAATTCAGCGGAATATACTCTCATCAGAAAATGAAGTGCAGAATCATCTTTCACTACAATGAGGATGAGTTTACCAAACTCCACTGAGTCATCATTCCTAGTGACAACAAATTGGCCCTTCTTGTATGTTATCCCATTATATTGCACGTCTACAGGAATCTTTGTATTTATTTCAGTGAAGTCAAATTGTAAGACTGCATCTTTAACTTGTTCACTGTAAAGCTCGGAGTAAAATGGCGAGCTGTCTTTTATTTGCAAGGCTGGAGGACTCATTGACCCAGCTGAAAGATAGGCCTGAAACATCTGATGTCTTTCTGAAAGAGTGAGACACAGATTTTTAAAATTCTTCAAATGCCTTGCACATCTTTTAAAGTAACTATGTTTGCTTTCGAAGCGCATAGTCCATAATCTGATCAGTGGGCCAAATTTCAGAATCAATCCTGGATAGTGGCGTAAATAATGATGCTTTGGTCTCAAGTTGTTATCTGGAAACAGTGCCTTCCTGGAATCTAAATATTCTTGAATGAGAGCATCCAGGTAAGTAACCTGAGGCGTGGAAATTTTCTGAGCGCAAATCAAGTCAACTATGTCTTTTAGTTGTAGAGTTAATTGCCACACATCATCTTGTGGATCTTGCACTCGGTCTCCAATTATTAGAGGCAACAGTCTTAAAAAAATCCAGTTCTGTATAGCATGACCAGAAAGTCTAAGTGTTGTAGGACTGACCTCACATGGCTTGGAGGAAGCATCTGTGGTTCTATATTTGAACTGTTTAATGCGCCTGTTCAAAATAGAGTATGTGAACCATCTCTTTTTTTTAATGAAATACCTCAGGTAAAGTGCAACATCATAAGAGAGGACACCCTCAAAGATGTCATGGCCAAGACATGGGGGCAAACCAGGCAGACAAACATCAAAGTGTTTCAATGAATTAAACACTGACCTGAACTTTATTCCTTGAACAGCTAGCACATCTTCAGTCTGTAACCGATCAACTGCAGACCTGTAATTTTCAGTGGTGCGCTCTGGTCCACATAAAGTTGGATCATCACCCTGAAATTGAGTTCGAGAAATTAGACAGTATCTGCAGAAATAATCTGATAAACTGAAATTTTCAGTAAAGCCACCAATGCAATGCGAGCCCAGGTTGTCTCCAGCAATGCAGTAAAGAGTTCCTTTAACAACAGTTTCATCTGCCATTGTTATCCCATTCTCCTCCAGTACTTTCAAGTCAGCCAGCAACTCTGAGAAAACCTTGGCATGGCCAAATTCTTTGAAGTCCTTCTCTCTACACAGCAAAACCAGCTGCATGTGATCAACGTTTGATCGAACATGGGGGGGCAAATTTAGTAGTGAGAAGTACACAGCCAAAATTTTGTGCTTCTTTTTTGCAGAACCCAAAGGGTTCACCACCTCAAATGCATCCTGGTATAAGACCAGCTTAAGACAAGTTGGGTTTTCCCGAAAAAAGGTGTTAGATTTAAACACCTTACCATCACGGCCGTCACAGAGAACATCTGGTATGGAAACATCATTAGGATCCACTGACATGAGCCCCTGCCAAAAATCTGACTCTAGCATACTCTTCAAAGTGTTTAACACAGGAACATAATATGCAAATCTTTCTGTTCTGTTCTCATCTCTGCCTAAAAACACCCTTTTGGGCTCAACATATTTAAACATTTCTTTAAAGCACTGGGCTCTAGAGTATACTGTTCTCATAGGTCCTGTGTGGCAAGCTGAGAACATGTCAGATTCCTTCACTGTATCACAGATTTTTACAATGTCTTCATCTGATACTGACAAATCTTTCAGAAGCAAGTTTAATCTATTCAAAGTATATGTCTGTCCCAACTCATGTATATTCTGAATCTCTTCAACAATGTTCTGAATAGTAGATGCTGGAATAAGATGTTGTCCCTGTAATTTTATGTAAAACATACACACATTTCTGAGATACAAGTCACTGAAATTAGACATGTCCCCAACAGTGTCTTCAGCATCTGGCACACTGGCAGTTTCCTGTATGGTAGTGATGCTATGCTCACTTGTAGAAGGACATTCAGAATTTGTATCATTGGATGAGCCACAAATCACATTTACTGAACAATGTCTGTGTTTTCTGGACATATGGGAAGTAAATGAAGATTTTACAGTGAACACAGTTTTGCATCCTCTCACTGGGCAGTTCACAGGACGTCCATCTACTATGTGCTCCTTTAGGTGAGCAACCAAGTCTTTGACTCCGTCAAACTGGCGTTCACAAAGTGAAACTGTGCATTTTAATGTTGCTAAAGCCATATCCTGAGCAACCGACGACGTGACATTATGGTGGCGATAGAAGTGAGACTTTAATGCTGCATATCCAGAGAACACCTGCTTACAACCAATTCCAACACACTTGAAAATACAACGGGGTTCATTGCGATGCAGTTTGCAATGTACAACATATGCCTTTAGAGACTGAACGGATTCTCCACAAATGCAACAGGAATACATGGTCAAACAGGCATATAGCTAACGTTACCAGACAGGCATGCCTGGAAACGGGCACCGTTTTTCCAAAGCACTTTTGCAAGAGCCACTAAACAGACAATTTCGTTACAAAAAAAAAAAAAATCAATTTACACCGTCTCCGAAAGACGCCTGAACCTTACCTAGCTAACGTTAGCTAAACATGGTCTATGCTCTGGCGACGTCGTTAGTATCGTTAGCTAACATGCAACCAATTCCAACACACTTGAAAATACAACGGTCATTGCGATGCAGTTTGCAATGTAGGCCTACAATAAGTTACGCCTTTAGAGACTGAACGGATTCTCCACAAATGCAACAGGAATACATGGTCAAACAGGCATATATCCACCATAAAATTAACTGCGTAAATTTAGCTAACGTTACAAGCATGAAATATGTCCAAGCATGCCTGGAAACGGGGACCACGTTTTTCCAAAGCACTTTTGCAAGAGCCACTAAACAGACAATTTGGTTACAAAGAAGGAAAAAATGCTATCAATTTACCCCGTCTCCGAAAGACGTCTGAACCTTACCTAGCTAACGTTAGCTAAACATGCTATGCTATGCCCACCGACGGGCCGTGGCTAACGGGCCGTGGCTAACGTTAGCGTCTTGAGCACAGTCGAGTGCTTAAAGCCACGGCGGGCCGTGGCTAACGTTAGCTATCTAGCAACAAATATTGTTTATTTGCTGTGCTTGATTGCAATACAATCAACTGTGTATTGATCAATCAATCAATCAATCCTCCAAAAGCTGTGCACTTTTGCATGAGCCACTAAACAGACAATTTGATTACAAAGAAAAAAAATAATATCAATTTAGCTAGTAGCTAACGTTATCTGGAACACAAACGCCTTGATAATCTAAATAATTCCAATCATATTAAAATGTTTACCTTGCTAAAATCGACTTCACCTTACCGCGGTAACTGAAGGCGGCCTGTAACATTAAGAGTAACTTAGACAAAGTCCAGAAAATTCAGACGGAGTAGGCCTACCCGCTAGCGTTACTTCTACTAATATAGAGCCAAATGCAATGTGCTGATTGGACGGTGCATCAAAGATGCAAACGTTACATTTTGAATTCAGGCGCCCTTTCTGTCCACAACCTCTACTCAAATTTGAAATGCATTTAAAATCATTGTGATATATTTTCCTTACAAAAAAATACTTTACCTTAGGGTGGTGAATGAAGAGGGGCAGTGTAAAAAAAATTTAATAAAATAAAAAGTTCAGAAAATGCAAACAGAGAGCAGCTGGTATTCTGACTTTCAAGGGTTTTTTCAAGAACTGTTTACAAGCACTTCACAAAATATACAGATTGGACCATCTATAGATGCAAACGTGTTTTAATTCAACAGTTAATATTTGAATTTAGCCACTCTTGCTGCCCACAACCTATTCACTTTATATGAGAGAGATAATTAATCAACATCAATGATCTTTGATTCAGTGGTCCATATAGGCTATGAAATGAGATGATATTGCCCAAAGTGCAGTGCAAGATTTGTCCTGCTCAATTTCTTTGGGCAAAACAAAAAATTAACAATTTCTGTGGTTACTTTTTCAAGACGCGTCATGCATTTTGAGACTTATAAAAAACATTCTGTTAAACCATATACATAAATTATTACAACAGAAAAAAGCAAACAAGATTCTTATTTATTGTTTTGCTCATAGAAATTGAATATGGTTTTGCACTTGTACCGCACTTTAGGGCTTTTCACACAATACACGCTTACGTAGGGTTAAATTAACCCTACGTAAGCGTAACCCTGGGCCTTAACCCTGTCTTCTTCAAAGTCACGGTGGGACTGAAAGTAGCCTACTTGCAGGACACAGGAAACAGTAATTCAGTAACAAAGCAAAGTTAGCTGACAGAATTGGTTAGCTACGTCAAATAATAACTTTTTCCTTCAACAGTAGCCTAGCTAGCTAGAGTGTAGCTGTACTAGTCATCGTCTGGTGTAGCTGTTGGCAATTAGTGGGCCTAGCTAGCTAGCTAACGTTAGCAACGTAGCTAGCTAACGTTAGCAACGTAGCTAGCTAACGTTAGCAACGTAGCTAGCTAACGTTAGCAACGTAGCTAGCTAACGTTAGCAACGTAGCTAGCTAACGTTAGCAACGTAGCTAGCTAACGTTAGCAACGTAGCTAGCTAACGTAACGTTAGCTAACAGTTTATAATATTACGGCATATTTCCGTTATTAACACAATGGTTAGTACATTTAACAGTGACAGAATGTATTTTTTACAAAAAATAAATGCAAAAATTACAGTGTTGGCTGTTATATATATTACGGTATATTTCTGTTATCAACACAATGTTTAACAGTGACAGAATGTATTTTTTACAAAAAATAAATGCAAAAATTACAGTGTTGGCTGTTATATATATTACGGCATATTTCCGTTATCAACACAATGGTTAGTACATTTAACAGTGACAAAAAGTATTTTTTACAAAAAAGAAATGCAAAAACTACAGTGTTGGCTGTTATATATATTACGGCATATTTCCGTTATAAACACAGTGCAAGAGTATTTAACAGTGGAGTAATGTATTTTTTCCAGAAAAGAGATGCAAAAAATATTGTTTTGGCTGATATATATATTTACGGTGTTTCACTGTTACAGAAACTGTATCCAACCTCTTTGGAGTTTACGGTCTTTTACTGTCATGGTTTGACAGTTTTTCACCGTAAAATCTACAGACATTTTTTACAGTGTGTTTAATGAGGATCTTGGTATCTGATTTTCAGATACAATATATACTATCTTAGCCTAGTATGGGACCAATATCTAATAACACCAGTTTTGGTACCAGTTCTTCCAGAGAGAGAGAGAGAGAGAGAGAGAGAGAGAGAGAGAGAGATAGAGAGAGAGAGAGAGATGCATGCAATATCTGTAGAGAAATATGCTATTTCAAGAAGAAGCTGTTATTCCTCCACGCACTCCCAGACACCACAGCTCCGGGGCAGCTGGGAATGAGGTTCACCCGGACAGAGAGAGAGGAACAATAGACTGAAGTCAGGAGAATGGTGACGGCTGCAAAGCTCACGTCCTTTAAAATAATGTGTGTGTGTGTGTGTGTGACTGTAGATGTGGAACCAACTTGAGTGTGTTTTTGGCACAGCGCTTGAATGTATGTGTGTGTGTGTGTGTGTGTGCTGCTTGTCTGCATAAAGTTAGTGGAATTTTTATTGTCGTGGGTGTAACATTAAGAAGACCCATACAACTACTCTACCCCTTGGAACTGGACGTATGATGAGCCGGTGAAGCGAGCTCATCGGGGGGAGTGTGTTGCAACTAAACTACACAGAGGTGCAAATCAGGTGGACCCAGACGCACGGGAACCACGTGACGTCATTCACTATCAATTAACTAATTATGTAGGGCGGGCTGTAGTACGCAAAATTATTTATTTGATTTCAGCATTTGAAAAGAACCACATTTAGTAGTCTATCTTTATAGGAAATACATGTTATAACTGGATCACGTTGTTCATGTTTCCTTTTTGGGTTAACCGCAATATGGAGACTTTGAAGTGAAGAAGTTATTGGAAGTTTGCGAGATCAAAAAGGACATCTCTACTAAAGGAAGGAATCTCTGTCTGTCTGTCTGTATGTCTGTATGTCCTTCGCATATCTTGAGAACCGTTCATCCGATCTACTTCACACTTGGCGGGTGTATGGCTGGGGACCCAAGGATGTGCAGTGTCAAGTGTGAAGTTGTTTGGATGAGTGGTTCTCGAGAAAGCTGCAAGCCGCAATACCGGAGGCCAAGCCATCGGCCTGTTCCGAACAGGCACATTTTGAACGGGCACTGCACTAGTTTAAACAATGGCAGAAGCGTTTGAACATTTAAGAAAGAAAAGAGGAGTGATACGCACATGAGTCACGAAGATTCTTTATTAACTGGATGAAGAATTCAAAAAGATGCAGTGTGACGAATCGAAACTGGAAGAATTAATGGATCAATTAAATCTTAAAGAAGAGAGTTTGTTTCCTTTACTCTGGGTCAGAGATGCGGAACCATGTAAAGTTACCCAAACTGGTAATAGAAAAATACTCCCTCGCTTTGTAAGACGGACAAATTCTGTTACTTAAAGTCTTATCTCAGCGTCGCAGTGGCAGGGTTACCATTATCTGCAGACAATTACGATAATGCTATACAAATTTTACATCAACGGTTTGGTCGTAAAGATTTGGTAATTAATGCTCACATGACTAAATTGCTTAACATCATCCCTGTAAAACATGCTGGTGATGTAAAGGCGACAGACACCATGATGAGTGTGAGATTCAAATGCTTATCCTGGCAGCCAAGGGAGTCATATGGGAGCCTCCTGTGTCCCATCCTCATGAAGTGAATTCCTGAAGAAATTACATTAGATTTGAATAGGATGATGAATGGAAAGTGGAGGACTTGATGAGTTACGCAAAAGGAAGTAGAGAGCCACGAGCGAACGGCCAACATAACGGAAAAGAAAACACCAGAGAACGTATTCAAAAGGAGGATTAAAATGTCCAACGTGATGTCAGCTGCCACTCTGCACGCCGCGAGTGAAAGAGAGGGAAGATATGGGCCAACCCATGGACAGTGTTTTTCATGTGAGAAAACAGGCCATAGGCCAAAAGACTGCATGGAGCTGACTGTTGAATAAAAAATCCAATCAGATCTCTCTCCCCATTTACCATTTGAGTTAAATGTCTTTTTCAACTGATGTGGGAATGTGGGCTCGGATGGGATGAAGAGCTTCCAGAAGACTTATCCAGTCAATGGCGGCAATGGTGTGATGAGCTACCAGCCATAAGTACACTAAACATTCCCAGACGGTACGATGTTGCCATGGAAACAAAATGGACTTGCGTTTGCGGACCATGCGTTTACAGATGCAAGTGAAACCGCATACCGTGCAGCCGCCTACATGCGTGTTATCACTTCGGAAGGTGAGTATACAGCGAGTTTAATAGCATTGAAGATGAGAGTAGCCCCTCTTAGCCCTGACTTGAGCTACTTGGAGCCTTCATTGGAGCAAGGCTCGCTAACTATGTAGCCACTCACCTAAAGGTCCTTTTACATCAGGCACATGAATAAACGTCGAAAAAGCGAGAAACAGAGAAAAAAATCGGACAAACAAACTATGTCAACTATGTACATCAGCCGCAATGCGAATATGTGACATTTTCCAATAAGAATCGCACAGCCAAGCAGTGGAAGCAATATGTCACAAAAAGAGATTCAAACATTGACTGAACCGTCTCAGTGGAAACATTGCAGTGGAAAAAACAACACAGCAGATGCTGCTACCAGAGGAGTCAGTATCACCCAATTAAAAGAAAACACACTGTGTTGGACAGGCCCACGTTCATTAAAACAAACAGACCATGAAAACAAAAGTTAAGCGCAACAAAGTGAGTTTACAGAGATTGTGGAGCAAAATCTACTGACCAGGCAAATAAATATTAAGAAGATGCAAGCTCAGAACAGTTAAGGATAAAGGATTTGGACAAATGTAGTGGACTACATGTCACTATGTGACATGAAGATTTGTTTATAATGCAAAAGGAAAAGAAGAAATTACGGGAGCCTTATCAGCAAAGGAAATCAACAAAACCGAAAGATACTGGACACAAATCACACAAAGTCAAAACTTCCACAATGAAATCGAACAGATAAATAAAGGACAGGAAATCAGCACTCAAAATCAGAACTCTCTCCCATTCCTGGATGAAGAGGGTATCCTACGAGTAGGAGGAAGAGTTCAAATGACAACCTAGCGTTTTGAACAAAAACATCCGTGCATTCTGTCTTATAAAAGCAGTTTGGCAAAACTACAAGTGAAAAAATGTCATGAGCAGGTAATGCATTCTGGCCTCCAGGACACCGTCAACCAAGTGCGAGAAAGATTTTGGATCATAAGAGGAAGACAACTTACCAAGCGATTAGTGAATGCCTGCCTTAACAAAGCCAAACACGGACAACAGATTTCAGCTCCATTACCAGGACAGCAAATCGAAGAAGCTCAGCCCTTTGAAGTGCCTGGAGACTTTGCAGGCCCACTTTATTGTAAGCCTAATTCAAAATTGTTTTTGTGTAGTCACTAGAGCAATCTGAGCAAAATGAGTGACTAACCTTAGCACCGAAACCTTTATGTTGGCTTTCCGACGTTTTGTGGCACACAGAGGATTATGCCACACAATATATTCGGACAACGCAAAGACGTTTAAACGGGCTGATCGAGAACTGAAATGGTTATCAATTAACGCATTACAAGGACTGTAGTATGCAAAATTATTGATTTGTTTGATCATTTGAAAATAACCATGTTTAGAAGTGTATAGGAACTGGATCCCGTTGTTCATGTTTCCTTTTTGGGTTAACCACGATACCATACCAAGGCACTCTGATATTGAAGAGAGGGGATAAAAAGATACTTAACAGACAGACAGACAAACAGACAGAACGGATGGAACGAGTGAGTGAGTGAGTGAGTGAGTGAGCAACCGAACGAAGTGTATGATCAAGGCAGATGAAATGAAATGGTTAAATGACATGCATCATCTGAGTGTGAGAGAGAGTGAGCGCAAGGGAGAGATAGATATAGAGTGTATAAGGGTAACTATGCAACACTCTTAGTGTGTTCGCGTGGGTGGGTCGATGATGCGCTCGTACTCTTCCCTGAGTGCTGATTGAACAGGAGACATACACGCTTAATAGGAGGGTAGTCGGTCTTTATTCAGGGAACGCACTTTGAAGCCATTTCATTAAGCTGCAACTCGGGATACAGTCACACCGCATCTAAATAAAGATATAGATTGGCATACGGATGGATAGGTGGATGGATGGATGAATGGATGGATGGATAGATCGATATATAGATAGAGAGAGAGAGAGCGAGCTAGATAGATAGATAGATAGATGGATAGATGGACAGATAGGTAGGTAGGTAGAAAGAGGTAGGTAGAAAGAAAGATACACAGAGATTGAACGATAGAGAGGGATATGGATCTAGAGTGAGAGAGAGAAGGAGAGAGAGAATGGTAGAGACGGGGGGCTAGAGAGCTCATGGTCGATGAAGGAGCAAAGAAGTTGGTTAATAATTAGTATATGTAACAGCTGCCGGGGTGAGCTAAACAATCCCAAACTGAGAATTCCACAATTAGAGGTCAGTGAGAGAGAATGGAGACAGTTGAGTTGTTTTGTTGATTAATGGGCTACCACAGTCATAGTAATTATGCCTATTGAGACATTTTGGTCTTCTGTCTCCCCCCCACTCTGCCGTCTCTGCTGTCTCTCGCTGTAGCAGCCATTTACTTTCCAACCCATTCTCTTCCTTTTCTCGCCCTTACCTATCTGTCGCTCTCTCACTCTCTCTCTATCCTTTCATCTCCGTGTATGCATCTCGCGCATCCTCCTTTCCCTGTTGCTTATCTCTGTTCATCTCTCTCTCTCTACCTCCACCACCTTCTCTCGCTTTACCGACTTCCTATTCCTCCTTCGAGCTCACCTTCTCTCTCTCTCTCTCTCTCTCTCTCTCTCTAGTTCTTTGTCTCTCTCTCTATAAATATATACAGTATATCTCTCCATAGCTCTTTGTTTTTATCCACCATTTCGTCTACCACACCATAATCCACCATAATAAGTGCTGGTGGCAAGCAAGTTATGGGCTGAGTATCACCCTTTGCTGTCCAAACTTCCTGCCCCCACCTACCCCCCCAACCCCCTGCTGTCCAGGGTCAACGTGATGCCTCCCTTGCAATGAATCTGTATGTTTGTGGGCTCTAAGGTTAAACACAGTGTTTCTTGCAAACTGCAAACACAGGAG
>OMKN01013312.1:0-12555 GCA_900302345.1 Melanonus zugmayeri | reverse complement strand
GGTGGAAGGCCTCAAACACTTTATCTGTCATACCTCACATATCCAGACTGTTATGGAGACCCTGCTATCCCCAGTCAGAGGGCTGTGGTTTCCAAAGGCACAGCAGAGCATTTCCTGGCTGCCCCGTTTCTCCCTGCTGCTCACTAGCTTCATGCTATATGGTCATACAATGAAGCGGCTTTTCTTTAACGTCAAGCTAACACACAGCTAGCATCGTGTTACCATTGTGTGTCCCATTATGGTTATACTGGTAAGTAAGGTGGTGTGTGTTGTATGTATGTCTCTCCCTTGTGCTCCATTGATTCTTTATACTCTGGGTCTCTAGAGGAATTCTCCAGCCATGAGTATGTATATGTACTGATCCACGGGGCGGGGCCAGCGTTGGGCCATATGGATCTCATAGAGAGCACAGATAACAGCAGACGCAGTGGAGCCATCTCTAGCCCTAGACAGGAAGTGTGTATACTGAGACTGGTCTATGTGTGCGTGCCTGCGTGTTTGTGTGTGTGTGTGTGTGTGTGTGTCATAAAGTACTCCTTACTTGTCAGGTGAAACATTACAAAGCCATAAGTCAACCAAATGATGGTTTCACTGAAATCAAAAACAGTCATGTATATATGACCTAAACCAGTTTTTCTGTATTTGGCGTGGAAGAGAAAGACCTTGACAGTTGTTTTATATGCCAGGGGTACATGTTTAACAACCATAGGCCATGCTCCATACTTGAACAATGGACTGAGGTGACATCACATGATAGGATAGTGACCTTCCATTCTATAAGGCTCTTTATTGACAAAAATCTTATTTATTTTGCCCCCAAAGCAGAGCCAAATGAACAGTCACCCTTACAAATACAAATACATGTTATATATGTTGCAATGATAGTTGATGAATCTCATGATAGGTCCATGATATATCATGGATATTAAGATCCATGTTATATAGTGTTGATGATTGTTGGAATATGAATATATAATCATATTTATTTATTGGTATTTATTACTACTGTAGACTATTACTGGACTACCTGATATAGGTTGGTTGTAAGCGACCTATATCAGGTTGTAAAGATATTTCAGACTTTAGCCATAGCCGATTATCATAAATGATAAAAACTATTTTAAGGGCTACATGAATGATAGTATTGTGCCAACAAACCATATTTGGTTATATTATAGTAATCTTTTGTTTAGCAAACCACATCCGGAGGGCAATGGTCAAGAGAACAGGATATGATTTATTAGCAGACCTTTGCTCTGTTGTTTTCCATAACAGGTGAATGCAAAGCATTTCATATTTCAGTTCAAATCCACCAGCCACTTAGGCTACAACATGTTCAGGTAAGAAATCTCTGTCTATGACTCTTATTTTTCATCTTATTAAAATATTAAAATGACATTGACCACCATGCTCAAAGCACAATAATGAGTTGAGTTTTCTTTATAGGACTTCGCTGATCATCTGTGCCTCTCTGCTGATTCATGGAATAGCAGCAAAGCCAAATAAACCCTTGGTATGTACCAAAATAGTAGAAATTGCATGTCATTGTTTTATTAAAAACAATTAACCTGACTAGATAATGGAGAGTAATGCTATTTTTCTAATTTTGCAGAATAAACATGTCAATGTAGCAATCCAAGACACAATCATGTAAGTTAACACTTGTCTACACTTATTCCCATGAGTCGAACATTATATTGTTTCAATGTCATTGTTACGACATTCATTTAATGCTTGAGGAATCTTGGTTACAAGAAGCACATCTAATGTTCATTTTTCACCTATTGACAAGATACATGTAGGAGACATAATCCACATTTTGACAAAACACTAAACCAAAAAGGTACAAGCGTTAAGGTGATTATCATTGTTATAACTGCTACTGTTTGGCCCTTTTTCCCTCCAGGAATGAAAATGGAGTGGTGGACTGGGGACTACAGGTAGAGCCCCTGGAAGACCTAGATGTGACTAGCTATGACATCATCCCCAGAATGAAGATCTGGCAGAGCGTGCCGGAAATGGGACCGGGCGGAAAGTACCAGACGGCTGAAGAGGACCTCGAAGAGGAGGAAGTTAGAGGATACCTTGCCCCCCTCGTTGGCAACATCGGTATCTCTCGCCCCAAGCCGGAGGAGGATATGGATGACTACTACCATGGTGACGACCTGCGTCCAGCCATGAAAGTAGATGTCCCAGCGCCAGTAGGAAGTGATCTCATGGGTCAACCAGAGGTCAGATTGCACTTGGAGCCAGAGGAGGATATGGACGACCTCTACCATGGTGACCACCTGCATCCAGCCATGAAAGTAGATGTCCCAGCGCAGGTAGGAAGTGATGTCATGGGTCAACCAGAGGTCAGATTGCACTTGGAGCCAGAGGAGGATATGGACGACCTCTACCATGGTGACCACCTGCGTCCAGCCATGAAAGTAGACGTCCCAGCGCAGGTAGGAAGTGATGTCATGGGTCAACCAGAGGTCAGATTTCACTTGGAGCCAGAGGAGGATATGGATGACCTCTACCATGGTGACCAGCTAATGCCTGTGGTGCCCTACCAAGAGCTCCCTGATACACCTGATGCTGATGCTAAAATAGTGGCAGACATAGATGATCTGTAACCAGTGATCCTCGAGCAGCAAACAGGCTTCTTATCATCATCATCAATCATCATCATCATCATCAGCTCATAGATGTCATGTTCATTTTCCTGTTGACTAACATTCAATTTGACAAACATTTGCAAGAATAAAGACCTTTTAAATTGTTTTCGTGTATGTTGTCATCAAAAGCACATTTATGCAGGCAGTGGGATTATGTAGGGAATTGAATTATCAAAAACTGTCAGTAATTTATTTACAAGAATTCAAAATAGAGTACATTACAAATGATATGTAACCAAGGCCAATGGCCTATATATTTGAATGCTCTGAAACAGTTTACAGTATTCATCATAAACAATTATAGATCAGCAAATTTGGTCTGTGATGATTCATTTATCATAATATCAACTGAGAAATATACATATTTTTATTTTGTAATAACAATTTTGTCAAATAATTTAAAATGTATTTATCCTTTATTATAAAGATCTATATTCACTGTAACAATTACATTCAACAAAATAATATTTTTTCATGTTAAACAGCTGTATTACAGAGGGATAATCTTGTGTACTACTCCAGTAGCTCAGCAGAAATGACCCCCTTCTTCAATATCAGGTTACCGTAGAGAGCGGTCTCACTTTATGGGCAGAAAAGAGCAACATTATTTAGAATGATCATCAACAATAATGAAGTCTGCTTCATTTTCTAAATTTGTCGAATCACTTCTTTGTTACAGTATACAGCTAGTATTAGTAATATTTCTGCCATAGATGTTATTTAATCAAGTGCAGACAATTGTAGTAAACTACCTTGTTGGTTGATGCTAATGAGTAAAATGTTTGTAAAACCTTTTGTGGGAAATGCAACAACTTGGTATATACAATCCTTACCCTGTTGCAACAACAGCAAATGCTGTCTTAGCTCGCTCGTAGAAGGCGAATCTCTCAACTTTTTCAAGAGGTTTCTAAATTCAGACAAGCAACAAGGTAAGGCAAGGTAAACTTTATTTCATCCCCATGGGGAAATTCACATATTACAGCAGCACCAGAGTAAGTAATAAAAATAAAAACAATAAGAAGACAGTACACAACATATCTACTGTATACATTAAATACTGTACACTCAATTGCACTAAAATTGGATACTTTTTTTAACCTGCCTAGGATAAACAACAAATAAATATTTCCTACTCTACAAGACTGTGGGCCTGCCAAATTTCCTTTTTGTCTTTTATGTTCTTTTTTACAAGTCTGTTTGTTTTAACATAGTTGCCTAGTCTGAAACAGTAGGGAACAAAGGAGGGTGTTATAATCAATAGAGGTTCTGGTGTTGTCTTACCTGTACCTGCCCAACATGATGCAGAACACAGCTATAGATATCCCATATAGGGACATCCAGACCTCTCTGTTTGTCTGCCTCGACTAGGTCCATGACTGCAGCCTGTATAGCGATGGAACAAGCAGGTTTTATTGCTTAATGGATCGGTTGACAAAGCAAACAAAGGTATATCATGTCATGATAACAATCAGCTGACCTACCGGAGAGGAAACATAAGTATCTAGTGGAAAAAGTTTCAGGATGGCTTCCAAAAGTTGAGGGATTTCAAGACCTATAAGAAAAAAAGTGGGGAAAATCAGTCAATTGTGTGTAGAGCTTATCAAAGTGTCTTCTGAAGGAATACTCCACCGTGGGTAACGTTAGAGATGCGCATACCGTCAGCCCGGATCTCTGTGGGACCGTGACCACACACAGAAGACACCGGGAAATTGACATCAGCGAGAACTGAAAACATGAAAAACAACATAATCGCAGGATCAGAGACAGAAGTGTAGACCTACCACCCCTCCCCCTGCAAACTGTAGAAAACGATAACTAAACTGATGTCACCAGATCACTGTTATCACAATTTGTGCACATCATTGTGACTTTCATTTACTTTAGTATGACCAAAATAACACAATCAAACGACACGTCGTCATGTCACCATTTGCGATCTCTCGCCTGCAACCTGAGAGGTTCGGGTATCTCTAGAGGGTGGACGTCGACACGCGAAACAGGCCTCACCCAATTCATCCCCGTGGCCCATTTTAGCGAGGGCGTAGAGGAGTTCGGGAGACAGGACGGAGGGAATCCCTTTCAGAACCACCATCGTGACAGACAGCTACGGTGGCCGAGAGGGAACGGGGCAGAACATACGCCGGTCACGTGGGATCAAAGAGCGTCCTCTGATTGGTCGGTTTGGGAGGATGGGCGGTCCTTCGTGATTAAACAAACGAGGAAATGAGCAGCAGACAGTTGTTGGGTTTTTTTTAAATGTTTTTTTATGCACAGTTATTAATGTGTTAATAACATTGAAAAATAAATGAAAAATAATAATTAATAATTAATCATATTTATTCAGTTATTGATACGACGAACAAACATTTTAAGTCATTATTGTATAGGTTACAGTTTTATTTACAATTACAATTAGGTCTACTATGACTATATGCATTTTGAAACAGTTTTAAACCTCACATCCCTAATCAGGTGAGGGAGTTATAGATTTATGTAGCCTATATTGTTCAGGTAATCTTATTTTTTGCTACTGGAAAAAATAATTCTATCTGTTTTAGAGTTGCATTAAAATTACATTGCATGGTATTTCAGAGTTGTTTTAAAAATACATTTGGGGTTATAAAGTAGCTAATGGATATTCATCAGTAGGCTATTTATCAACATGTCGCACCCCACTCCCCCTAGGTATCCACACAATTTGATTAGCTCAAGGAAAACAGAGAAGTGGCCCGATCTATAAAACAGAAGAGAGCTTCTGTCTGAGGAGGAAAATCATTTGAGACAAAGGTCATAGGCTGGCAGACATCCAACAAGGTTTTCACAGAGCAAAGTGGTTTAGTTTATATGCAGGCCTAAATCCTTTTAATAATGTCCAGGTTTATGGCTATGTAATACATAGCCATATATTTGGTTATGTGTAGGCCTGTTATTTAAATATAACATGTGCTATACATTCATCAATACAACTATAGGTAGGCAATCATAACATGCCAAAAGTTACAAATATTCGCCTATACTAAAATATATTTGTAATTTTTACATTTAATATTTACTTTTTTTCATATTACAACAAATGTTGGGGTTTCGGTCTTATAACTCTATTAGCCTTCCACAGAACAAAGAGTTAGGCCTATGCGTAGTTATCCAGCTATCTTATCCAAAGGGAAAACGGACGCTCACATGACAAGACTATTATAAAATAGTTAATGACGCCCTTGCGGCAATATGCGGAGAACTCAATTCAAAATCTTAACTTCGACCTCATGTTGTTTCTGACACCCTTGGGTGGGTATAATTCAAAGCAGACACCCGTGTGAATGTGAGATAACGAAACCATTTTCCCATATGAGTAACTATGTCCCCTTTGTTTTATCCAAGGCGAGCCTATACATATCGAAAATGCTCAGCAAACTTTTTTTTTCACTAGACAACACTGGTCTTTCTGGAGCATGTTTGTAGACCTATGCGCGTGTTATAGCCAGATATATTAGGCAAAATGTGTTTTACCTGCAGGGTGTAATGGACATCGCAGCAGTGGGCTTCAAGAGAGACTGAAGAGTAGAAAAAAAACACAAGCCCTTTGAGGAGCCAAGTCTGTCTCTCGGGTTGAAATGCCCATTCTCCTCCGTGCGGACCCCATGCTGCTCCGTCTTTAGTCCGGCTCCTTTAAACCAGTTCATCACGCTACGAGAGTCTGCGCTGCCCGAAATGTAACGTTTTGCCTCTTTTGTTTCCGTGGAGAGCATCAATTGGGTCTACATTTATTATTTTGACCTCTTGGTATCCTCAAAGCCTCAGAGCCTCTTTTTCCACTTCTTCTGGAGAGACTTTTGTTGGTTTTTTTTCCACATAGTGATGCGATGAGTTTATTGTCTCCCTTTAGAAATGTTGTTTCAGGGGACTGAAAGCAAGTCTCCGGGAGAATATTGAATGCAAATTAAAATCAATTAGGCTACGGGGCCCTTGAAGATACGGGGACCCGTCGTGTGAAGACCCGAGAGTCGGAGGTGCGGTGGATGAACGCATGAACCGACTTGTTCTGGTGCGTTGGAGTTTGAAGTGTAGGCCTAATAGCGCTCATGATTATAGTTTATTGCGTATTTTGACATAACCTAGTAGGTTCTTGCATATTTCGACGGAGATAGGCTAGTGCAGTCACACGCACACGCACAGTTATAAAAAGGCTCACATAAGGGAGGCCTACAGGCTATTAGGCGAATCATTAGCCTCTAATAGGCTACATCTTCCTATACAATTCATTCTGCCTGAGGAACCTTTTTTTTATTTGATCACTAGGCCTAAATGTAGACCTACTCGGCTATTTAAATCATTAGAACTATATGGTTATGCTTCTTTCTGTGTTGTGCTTGTATACAAGTGGTAATAGGCCTAGGCCTAGCACGAATAAAAATAGGAGAGAGAGAGAGAGAGAGAACATATCTTAAAGTCTATGCCTAAGGCCCATTAGGCCTTGCATGCAGTCTGCTGCAGATTCAAACTTTAGGGAGGACAATTTCCTTTTTGTATTCAAATTGGAATATTAATCGATATCAATTATGCCATGATTGGGCTATTAGCGGTCCATTGTATGCGTCTGTTTAACCTCATCACAAAGATGAGGCCCAAGGCTACTTGCTTTTGAAGTCAAGAAATGGCAAATAACCGATGGCTGACGAACCAAAAGACGGACAGTTTATTACCCCGTATCAGTTAAATCAGCGAGTGAAGGGACTGCTAATTAAGCCCTACTCATCCTCCTCCATGCAAGAATCACAGCAATAGCCTACTGTATTTTTATTTTTTCCGTTATACTTCATAAGACACAGTAGCTACACAACAGCTCACTAGCCCCATCTAGCGGCTTTGTCTGGAAAAGTCATGAAGCCGATTGAGTGACCCTATGACAACAAAAAGTATCAAGTATCAAATTAGTTTACCACTGACATTATTGGCAAGAAATAAACTCCTGCCTGGCAACAACCAATCCAAAATAGTTATTTATTAGATGTACAGAGGAAAAAAAACAAAACAATATATCATTTGTGTGTTAAATTGAAAGGCAAAGTCGGTATTTAGTAACTGGGATTGATGTCCAATGTTCCATTACTGGAAGTGAGTGATCTCCACACATACAACCAACCAATTTTACCGGTGTACCGGTTTACCAATTGTGACGACAATCTCTATTCATTAACATAGAGCTTGTATGATGTCTGGTGCATCCAGTACCAAATCCTGATTTTGTCTTGCTTGTATGAGTTCTCACTGAGAAGTCATTGTCTCTACTTGTCCTGGAAGCCCGCTTTTCTTTTCTCCACAAAAGCAGTCATGCCCTCCTTACGATCCTCCTGGAGGGACAAACACAGATGTCAACCCTTAAAACTTAACAGTATGGCTAACATGCTAGTTATTCACTAACAAGCTAGTTACCTCTCGGACCAGCTAGATGAATGTATACTAACCGTCGCAAAGGTAGAGTGGAACAGCCGCTTCTCCAAACGATTTCCCTCGGCCAGTGTCAGTTCATAGGCTGAAACCACAAAGATAAACACAGTTAAACATAAGCATCAGTTGGAAATCCGTACTAATATAAATGTTATTAGTTGGTTGGTTTGAACTTGAACTCCAAAGCGATTCCACCCACCGGCGTTGACGGCCTCCTTGGCCATAGCAGAGACTAGCTTGGAATTGGCCGCAATTTTTTCAGCACACTTGATCGCTTCTGGGACCAGTTGATCCACTGGGCAAACCTTACTCACCAGGCCTGAATACAAAACACAATACAAAAGATTATATTGAAAATTGAGTAGTATTTAGCATATTCTAGAGAGATTTAAAAAATGTATCCGTTTAATATTACTGTCCTGTACTTTTGCTGTGACACCCAAAAAATCCCATTCTGGGATTAAGGTAAGTGAATGATGCTCATGTACACAACAGCTAGAATAGCTTTTCCATCATATGGAGTTTGATGTTTGATATGGGAAGTGACACACAGTCAACACATTTAAATCGTACATTTTAAAGGAAGTTGCATGTAGTGTTGTCTCCTAATCACAGAGCCAAATACACGCAGACATCTAAAAGATTATTTCTTAACAGACACAGACACACACAGTTATTTCTGGCTCAAGTGTCATACATATTACATGAATGACTAAGGCAAGCCGACACAAAAAGGAAACATCATTCCTAATTATTCTGCGTAGCGGTTATATAAAACACTTATTTCTAATTCTTCAAAAAATTGTGTTCTAAACCATTACAGCTTGATCCACACCTCACTGCACTGCGGGATCCTGATGCTAGCTCATGTTTTTGCAGACGGTGATCCAATCAGACAGGGGAGTTATGGTGTTCGTTTAATGGCCGGGTATGATGCCAGCGGTGACCAGCTAGCCTTATAGTAATCCAGCACTAAGGCAGGCCTTCATGACAATAGGAAAATACCTTGGCGTCAGCCAGTGGATCGGCAGAGCTAAAGCCACCACCGTTTGTCTGATCTCTAATCACTGACCAGCCACCAAGGTCAACACATAGTAGGCCTACTACGCCACAGTTACTGCATGTAGCTTTGAAAGATTGTGTTCATTTCAAGTGAAATTGAGTGCTGTGTTAATGTGGGCATATATTGGGCATTATATCATTCCTTTAAACAGTGAAATGCGTATGCAATACTTGACTAATCTTATTTTATCTGATTTCATCTTGATAGTAATACGAAGCAACTCAAGGTTGAGTACAATTTAACTACAGGTCAAATATTTCAATACCTTAAACATTTTGAGACAAACCATTCAAAAAAAGTAATGTTCCAATTCTTTATTTTGTCCACGTGTTCTATTGTAATGCTTGACCGCTAAGGTCCACCAAAGCATCCTTTACCTGACTGCTTGGCTTCCTGAGCATTGATCCTATCTCCAGTGAGCACCATCTCCATAGCGAGGGATTTCCCCACCGCACGGGTCAGACGTTGGGTGCCCCCCGCACCTGCAGTTCAACACAGGTCAGATGAGGCAACACATTGATTGGCACTACATTAATGCACAGATTAATATATATATACATATAGGAAATATGAGAAAAGGGTTGTTGTTTTTTTAATACCAGGAATGGTTCCCAACAGGATCTCTGGTTGTCCGAACTGAGCCTTCTCCCCAGCATAGATGATGTCACACATCATAGCCAGCTCACAGCCTCCACCCAGCTACCAAAAATAAATAATAATAATAGACAATAAACATTGATCATTTTATAATTATTTTATATTATTGTTAACAACGGACATTCAATTTAATGAATGAATTTGAATCTGTACATTTTATGTATATATGTAAAAATGTCTCACAGCAAATCCATTGACAGCAGCGATCACAGGCTTCTTGGACATAGACACTCTGTTCCAGTGAGCCAGAAAATTTCCCCCATAACACTCCTGGAAGGTCCTGTTCTGCATCTCCTTAATGTCTGCCCCTGCTGGAAAATACATTACAAATATATATTATTATACATTATATATAATGTAATCATTTAAACAAAGTCATCTTCTTCTTAGTCGATACTCAAGTTGCGTGGCAAAACATTTATCTAGATGTACATGCGCCCTAATATGTAATATGTATAAACAAGTGTATCAGTGTGCCAGTGTATACATTAATGTACATGTTCCGTCTTTGTGTATGCTCCCTTATTAGTTTAGAGTTTATACAATAAGACTGTAGACTGGCGTAGCCGCAGCTACACCCTTCCCTCACCAGCGAAGGCTCTGTCACTGCCAGTGATGACGACAGCACCAATGTCTTTGTCGGCTTCAAAGGCGTCCAGCGCCTTCCCCACCTCCAGCATGAGTCCATCACACAGAGCGTTGAGGGCCTTGGGTCGGTTGAGTTGGATGAAACCGACGTTCTGCTTCTCGCCACACTTATCCACCACAATGTACTCATACGTACTACCCCCTGTGTCAACACAAAAACAGAGTATTGAAGCAGCTTTTAATTCAGCTCCACCTTCACACAAATACCTCAAGACATACTGTGTACATGGCTATCAACCAAATGGTCAGGTGAACTACTCAACTACTCTGCTCTGCTCAGATCACCTCACCCTCAGTCCCTCAAGATAAACTGATTTCATAAGTCAAGGCCAACACAAGTCAAGGTTAATTATTGAAGAAACGGGGTGCAACAAGGAGACACAACGTGTGTTCTGGTACGTATGGTTTGTGGGTCAAAGACCACCAGTGCCCAGCACTAGTGTGTGCTTCCCAAAATATGAGAATATCTCTTAGGGATCATGTCGACTTTGGCATCCCACTGTTAAACAATCATGACGCGTGTTTTCTCCAGGGACACGCACACATCTACATAAAGTACGCACACATCAACATTAAGCACATACCCGTGGTGTATTTGCGTGCAGCAGAGACAACAAAAGGGGCTGTCCTGGCAGACTTCAGGAGGAAAGAGGCAGATCGCCAAAACAACGCCATGGTAGCAAGGACGAGATGGACTGAAGTGGCCTGGTCGGGGCTTCTTCGTGTTGGTATCTTATTATACGTGACGCCTCAACGTTAAAGACTCACTACCGCCTCCTACTGTACTCCGAAAGTATCGCACCGATGCCAGTGGACACCAGACGACCAGCACCACACACAATGTATAATTACAACACAATACCATTTAAATACTGCAACACACATATATGCTTAGCTTTCTATGCTGTTTAATCAATCCACTAGGCCTACTGATGTACAAATTACTGTTATAACATGTTATAACCAAACATGTTTTTGGTATGAACAACGTTGGACCGTGGCGTTCCTAACGTTATTTCCGAGGTAATATGTCAAACCGAGTAATTTACTTGACATGATCGCTGCCATGACTTTCCCTCCCCGCCACAAATCACGTTGTAGCGTGTTGAGCGCACGGGTGGTCTTAAGGGGTCGACTGTACGTGGGGGCGCGGTGCGCGCTCAAGGAAGCATCCGTGTGAGCGCGCTTTCAGATCACCCCTATATCTGTGCCGCCCATACCTATAATATACATATCCAAAGAGGAAAAAAGGTAAGAAGCACCTAGATATTTGGTAGCCCTGCTGCGATATAAGATTGCTGTGGTGATACTTCGTGTTAATGAATTGTCTATGGATATGTGAGTATATTATATATACTCACATGTGATATGTGATATTTGTGAAACAATGCATTGAAACGAACATGCATCCGGTTGTTGAGGAGAGCAAGCTGTGAAAATGTTGTTTTTGTCATATCGCCGAGACGTGGATTTTCTAGACTATAATCGAAGGGGCTAATTTATTTTTGTTCAAACCACCGGCGTGCCACACAATGGCCTACTCGGAACGATTCTAATGTTAAATAGTATATTAGGCTACTAATAATACTATTTGAAACACTTGCTGAAATCCAGAATGAATTGTAGGGATTTGTAGAGATGTAGGCCTTGCCTATTTATCTATGTAGGCTACAGGCCTACACCTCTTTAAAAAGATGAAAGGTGTGAACATCTTGTGATTCTGTCAATGTATTGTTTTTAATTGTAGGCCTATTTACTGTTTATTCTACTAATCAAAGTAGGTTAGCGAGTGTCATAAAAAGCAAATCACAAGCTTTTGTTGATAGAATGGCACCAACATCTCTTTGTCATCTAACGTCTCGTCTCATTCGCTATAAGGTGTTTTTCCGTGATGAAGATGATGAACCGGCTGTGGGCGACGTGCTGGGCGTGTCTCCTCCTCTCCGCGCTGCTGTGTGAGCCCGTGCTGTCCAAGGGGGGTCGCGGCGGCGCCCGGGGCTCCTCGCGAGGCACCTCCTCCCGCAGCAGCAGCTCAAACGCGGGGAAATATAACGGCGGTGGCGGGACGCGTTCCTCTCGCTT
>OMKN01013309.1:10910-31371 GCA_900302345.1 Melanonus zugmayeri | reverse complement strand
CACAAACACACTCCCAGTTCAGGAAACAGACCCAAACAAACACATAGCCTTGTTAGGAGAAAGATGTAAACACACACACACGCAAGCAACTGTGCCTAGTCATGAAGCTCTCCCACACACAACCACACACACACACACCCGGCCTCTGTAGTTGTGTGGGTGATTGTTTTCATTATGTCTCCATCATTTAGCATCGTCGCCCCAGTAGAGGTGGTCGTGGTGTATCTGATGTTGTGACGTATAGAGGACACACACACACACACACACCCACCCCTACCCACCTCTTTAGTAATGGCAGGAGCTAAACTGGGTCACTGCCTATCTAGGTTAATATCGCCAATGGGGCCATGTGACCCATCGTCCATGTGTACATGTGTGATGGCCCATCTGCATGTGTGTGTGTGTATATGTAAGAGAGAGAGAGACTTGATTGGCCGCATTGTATCGGCAATTCCACAAATCGATAAGTGTAAGGTCTTGTTGAAGTTATTGATTTGTATCAGCAGATTATATTCATATAATATTCATATTTATCTCCTCCCGCCTTGATTACTGTAATTCACTCCTCTATGGCACCAACTCCTCCCTTATCAACAAACTACAGCTGGTCCAGAATGCAGCCGCCCGTCTCCTCACCCATACCAAATCCTGGCATCACATCACCCCCATCCTGAAACAACTCCACTGGCTTCCCATCTCCTCCCGGATCTCCTACAAAATTCTCACCATCACCTATAAAGCTCTCCACCACTTGGCCCCCCCATATCTCACTGAACTCCTCTCCCCCTACCAGCCCCCCCGTTCCCTCCCATCCACCTCTGCCGGTCTTCTCTTCACCCCCAAATTTAACCTCCGGAGCTTCGGTCACAGGGCCTTCTCCAGGGCAGCACCGAGGCTCTGGAACTCCCTCCCCCCCGACATCCGGAACTCTTCCTCCCTCCCCATCTTCCAGTCCCGTCTCAAGACTCATCTCTTCTCTTCTGCCTTCCCATAGTCCCCCCGGCCATCTCTATCCCTGTGTCCTTGTGTCGTCTTTATCCTTTTGTTTTGTTATATGTCCCCGCCCCTGTAAAGCGGCTTTGAGTCTTAGAAAAGCGCTATATAAATAAAATGTTTATTATTATTAGTGCGGCCTGGCAGCAGGGAGAAAACGTCCACAAACCTATGCTGCAACTCGGCGACTTTGGCGACCTGGCTAGGAGAAAGGTGTCCATCCCAGGGGACCAGAGGGGATTGGGCCGATTTTTGGAACCTCCGGCCCCAGCTCACCTTCCTGTGGGACAACCGGTCGTAACTCATTCCACAGTTTAAGTAGATTGAGGTGATACATTTGCGGCATGCTGGACATAGGAAGCAATACAAGGACTTTATCTCCCAGTGCTAGTCGAATCCCCCTATCGTACAGGCACTGCTGACGCTGCTGGACCTGGAGCAAGTTTTCCTGTGAAATCTGACCCAGTGCCTGGAGTTTTGCTCACAGGTCCGCAACGTACTGGATCTCGTTTTTAGAGGTGCTTGGGCCTTCCTCCCAGTTTTCCTTAATAAGGTCCAAGATACCCCGAGGTCGCCGCCCAAACAATAACTCAAAGGGGAAAAACCCTGTGGAGGCCAGAGGAACCTCCCACACCGCAAACAGGGGGTCAAGCCACCTATCCCAATACCGACTATCCTCGTGCACGAACTTACGCAGCATGGACTTTAACGTCTTGTTAAACCGCTCCACCAGACCATCTGTCTGAGGATGGTACACGCTGATACGGATTAACTTGACCCCAAGTAACCCATACAGTTTGCAAAGTTTGTGTGACATAAACAAAATGCCTTGATTAGTCAGGATCTCTTTCGGGATCTCGACTCAGGAGATTAGTTGAAACAGTGCCTGCGCCACACTCTTCGCGGAGATAGAGTGGAAAGGCTGCATAGCGGCTCCTCCGCTATGCATTGGAGCCGCGCGTTGCAGCGCCCGCACCTTAACTCCGCCTCTATGTCCTCCTCACTGGACCCGTCTGGCCCCGTCGCACGGGAATCGGACGGCGGTGTGCGCCGTAAGAGTTCCTGCAATGCTGCGCACTCCTCCAGCCCCCGGGCGGACAGGTCCATGAGGACGCGGGTCTGGCGCTCCTGTCCCTCTGCGATGAGGCGAAGGGCGCGCGTCATTGGGGTTTCCCCCTCCGGGACCATGTCCATGATCCGCCGCTCGTACACTAGGTCAGACAAACTCTTCCACGCAATGGTCCCTGTTCAGGCGCAACCCAGGGTCACAGGGAAAAGAATGTACACAGGAGCGCAACCACAGCCAGCCAGAGTCTTTATTTTGTCCCTCCTTCAGGGGGAAACCGTGTTTACCTCCTGATACCAAGCCACGCCCCCTCCACACCACACCAACTAGGTCTGGAGCCTCCATAGACATGCTCCGAACCTAGCTCTCTATTTAAAATAATCATCTTGTCAGTAAAACATATCGAAACTAAAAATAATGATTTCCTGCAGAAAATGTGGTGAGTGCTGTAGTAGCTTAAACATATGTTAAATAAAGCGTCATAGTCTAAGACGTATAAAAATGTTGAATAGCTGAACTCAAGTGAAAATATTAGAAATATTTGTGTTCAAAAGTTTAAAGTTTGAATGGAGTAAGCGTAAAAGTATACAAACACATTTTAATAATGTAAAACAGTTGAAAAAAGTTGAATAGTTCAACGAATAGCTAAACTAAAGTGATAGTTTGAACCTAGGCCTAGTAGTATGATGAAGTATTAGTATAGTAGTAGTAGACGTAGTATAAGCATGATAAGTAGTAGAAGTAGTATGATAAGTAGGCCTATTAGTATGATAAGTAGTAGTATGATACATAGTAGTATTCGTATGATAAGTAGTAGTATTAGTATGATAAGTAGTATTCGTATGATATAGTATTAGTATGATACATAGTAGTATTGGTATGATAAGTATTATTAGTACAATAAGAAAGGTAAGACATTTGTGGTTGTAACTTGGAAATCACAGAACGATATGGCTGATACTGTTGGAATCTGTGGAGTCCCAGCTTTCATATTACATATTGTTTGTGTAGAAAGCATAACGTGAAAAAGTTAGTTTTTAAGTCGCATTAGAATAGCTAACCTCATTGTGTGCTTCTACCGGAAGCAGACAACCAGCAATGTATGAAGAACCTAGCCTTAAACCATAGCCTTGATCTCAAAAACTGTAACTCAGACATTGAACATGGTTATGCTCAGTAGAAATACACAAACACGTGGATGACATGTGTCTGTCCCTTCAAGTATGTGAGGTTATTTGCAAGTTTAAAAATTGTGTAAACAATGAGACTGTTGTCAAGGACGGGGAGAGTCTCCATTGGGTCCCATTATGCGCAAATTATATAAAACAAAAATTAGTATAAAAGATATGGAAAATCTGTTTTGATAAGTATGAAGTTCAAAATCAAGAAATGTTAATGAAAAAAAAATCGTTTGAACGAAGTTTAAAGGTTAAAAATGAACCGAGTTGTGAAGTCTGAAGTAGTTGAAGTCTCACAAAAATGGTGTATTAGTATAAAATATATCGAATATATAAATAATAGTGCGTGATTCCAATCCAAGATGAACATTTAAAAATTTGAATAGAGTCTCTAGGTCAGGGGTCTGCAACCTTTACCTTTTAGAACCTTAACCTTTTAGAGCTCTCCCACCAAATAAAATGAATCTGGAGCCGCAAAACCTATTTGACCCTTAAAATGAAGATAACACAGCGTATAAACTACAACTACAAAAAGAAAACTTTAAATGTTATTGCTGTTTTTACCTGTTATAAACAAAGGAAAACACCAAACCCTTATGACGAGGAAATAAAAAAAACTGGCATGTGTAGGCCTACTTTGAAATAAAATGCAGGCCTATTTGAGTCCTTCCCTTATTTGTGGAAAAGTATTAAAATAAAAAATAGCCCACTCTGAAATAAATAATACATATAGCTGCAGCCTAATAGCTTTAAAAATATAGTATAAATATAATGGCTTTAAAAATATAATATAAATCTGCCACCTCCTCTGTCGCTGGCAGAGGAGGTGGTTGACTGGGTGCTGGTTGTGGCACTGGTTGTGCCGAGGTGGCTGGCAGAGAAGCAGGTGGGGGCTGCAGTATTGAATCTTCTCTGTAAAAAACAACAACATTCATTAGTACTGAATTCATTGAAAGAAAGTTCTCACTCCCTTTTTTATTCATGCCCACACACACACACACACACACCTACCTAACCTCCACACACACACCCGACCCCCCCCCACACACCTAACCCCCACACACACCTAACACACACCCAGTGAAGACAGGGTTGAAGACACTGAATACACAAGGATATATATTTTACACAAAGTAAAACTTTACTAGTTTAGTCGATTTTGACAAAGTTCATGAAAAAGTAAAACAAAGTCAAACTTTACCTCGTCGTCTTCATCGCTAGTAGTTGAAGTCCCAGTTGCGCTCTAAGTCACACACACGCCATTGTTGACTAGTTGGTAAATTAGTGTTTGTGAACACAGCTGCAGACAAGGTGGTGGGTAGGTCCTTAGTTATTTAATAGTGTCCATTAGTCAGTTTCACAAAACATGGAGACGGACAAACAAATCAATCAATGATCACGAGAGACGGAGACGGACAAACAAATCGACCAATCATCACGAGAAGCACACAGGTGCAGCCCATCTTTTCCGTTGTCGAACTCACTGAGGGAGTGTCCTAGGATGACATGGTAAAAACAGGGAACCACTGCAGAGGGGCTGAAGAGCCGCATGCAGCTCCAGAGCCGCAGGTTGCCGACCCTTGCTCTAGGTGAAAAATGGTGGGAGGAGATAGGTGCCAAAGTTTGTAGAGAAAAATAAAGAACTACAAAAAAATTGCATTTCCTGCAGAAAATGCGTGTGAATGCTAACAGCTGAAAGAAATCGAGAAAAGCGTTGTTGAAAATGCAGAAATGTGAAATGAACTCTCCTGAAAAATCGGAAAGCTCAAATGTATTGCATTGCACTGCTGAAAAACCTGGAAGCTGTGCATGTGCGTCGCATTACGGCTGACGCCGCATCCAAGCTGTGTCTATCTACACAGAGCAGAAAGCACCAGGCAGGAAGTCAAAGTATGAGCAGCATCTGGTAAAATTAAAAAAATCATGTGCCGACTCCCGATCATTTATCACACTACTATATCAACATTACGTCATCGGTGGCAGGAGGGGCAAGAAGTCAACCTGTCCCAAGCTGTCCGAGGGTCTTCAGAAGAAATTTGACACCATGGATGATGAGAAGTTTATTTTAGAAGTTGAAAATTATCGCACAAATTATCGCGCAATCTCGTGAATCCCACGCAATTTGCGAATCCTGTGAGATCTTACAGGCAGCACTCGGAATCGCGCCACTTCTGAAACCCTCCCGGTGGGCCTTGACGCCGGCACGGAGACGGAGCCGTAACTCGAGGCAGCCGTAATACGACGCACATGCGCCCAGTGGGACCAAGGCATTAGAAGCTGAACTGCGTTACCTAAAGAAGCTAAGAGCTGAAAGAAAGCAGAAGAAATTGTGGTGTTCAAAAGTCTAAAGATAAAACAGGAATCGAACCGAGGTCTCCTGGGTGTAAGTCCTGTGCTCAACCATCACTTCCTCCTAACATGTAGTTTGTTGTTTTTTATACTACCCAAACTTCACAAAGACTTTCTGGCAGATTATTTATGAATTCAATGAATTATTTTAACGCCTTGAAACAAGAACCACTATAACAATAAGTAAACTAAGAATAAAGACAGGACTCAAACCCCCATTCAGCCACCACTACTTCCTCCCTACATGTACTTTTACTTTTGTCTTAAGTCTATGAGACAAGATAAGAAATGGGAGCAAAGCTAAAGTTGTTAAATCTCAACAAGTATCAACAAGTAATCAGCAATGTATGAAGAACCTAGCCTCAAACCATAGCGTCGTTCTCAAAAACTATAACTCGGAATACTATAAATTGGACATGGCAAGTATGTCAAGCATTGTCAAGTATGTGAGTATTTATTCAGTTTAACTTGGTGTAAAAGATGGGGCAGTCTCCATTGGGACCCATTCTAAAACAAAACAGGGGTTCTTACACATAAACCCCCGATGCTCAACAAGTATAATTCCAATCGCTGAATTATTTTAATGTCAGTGAAACAAGAACCACTCTAACAGTTTAAGCTTCACATTGTGTTTCTAGGTGAAATGTTGACGTTTTTAGGCTCCAGGGGTGACGTCACCCGCTGTGAAAAAGGTACGGGCCGGCCTATACGCAGACTACGCAATCGCGTAGGGCCCCCCCTGCGATAGGGCCCCATGAAGCCCAGTCGCGCCGGAAGCCGTAATCCTGTACGCACTGCGCGTACATTTACACCCTAGAGCCGGCCCTGTGTGTGAACATGTATAAAACAAACTCTAATCTCAAGAAGTATAAAAGAGATCGAAAATCTGTTCGTATCAGTATAAAGGAATGCTGTGAATGCTGATGCTGCTGCCGTTAAGTGCATCAGGCCAAGCCTTCAAAAGTTTGGTCACCAATTACAGACAATCGGCAAATTATACCCAAAAACGAACTGATAAGCTATGTTCGGGGTCATCTAAATATGGTATGTACCAAGTTTGGTGAAGAGATGAAAATATGTGCCAAAAGAAGCAAAAAATGTGTTTTGCTACGCCTCACGGTTCATGAGTTATTAGCCAAAACGTAAAACACGTAATAACTGACCACACAGTGGCACTATTCCTAGCATGTTTTAATGTTATTATGTTAAGCATATCCAGATGGGACACCTGTCCATAAAGTCTGAATACTTTAGCACTTGTAGTTAGATTTCAACTTTCAAACATTCCTCCCATCCACTACCATTATACATTTTAATACTTAAAAAATCACTGAAACATGTAGAAAAGTTGTAATAGCAAACATTTCCTGAAGAAGATGTACGTTTTGACGTTGAAACAACGTTTCTACGACAAACAGTACAGAAGTAGATAGACACCAAAAAACGTTGAAATAATAATAAAGAAAGAAAAATGTATAATAATAAAACCTAAGAATAACAATAGCTGAGCACTGCCTAGCAGCACTCACCTAATAGTTAAAGGCCAATACCAGTCTGGGTGATCAAACCATATTAACCGCGTCTCTCCTGGCTTCAGTAAAACATCTGTTACCAATATAATTGGTCAAAATCACTTTGTTGTGCCTAAAATCAATCAAATTATTTCCAGATAATTCTTTCTTGTCTTGTACGATGCAAACATTGAACACATAAAATAACAAATAAAATAAAAAACTGGCATTCATTCAAGAACACAGTTTTAAAGTTCCAATAAAAACATGTATTCATAGTTTCATGGACTGTCTTAAACATATAGGGTTTAATGCTACTTTCCCAGATTGGGTCATTTTAGTTTAACGTGACTGTTGGGATGGGTGGGAGTAATCCAATCTCCACCATTAGGCAGTAAATGCCTTACTCCCATAAATAACACTCATGGCTCCTACAACATGGTTGTAGGAGCCAAATTGCTTGCTCACGGATTCACCTAATAGCCTAATATGAGTAGCATATTAGTAGCAACTGTTGATCCAATACATTGTAAACATGTTTTAACAGTGTCACTGTTAAAACATGTTTACAATGTATTGGATCAACAGTTGACATTTAATTCACATTGTATATGCAGGTGGTCCTGGACATGACGTTTGGAGGCGGGGGTCACACCAAAGAAATAATGAATACATATTCTGATGTCACGGTCCTGGCGCTGGATCGAGATCCTGCAGCATTCTGTTTGGCCCAGCAGCTATCCAAGCAGTACAAGTAAGTCACCTCATTTAAATGATCCATAAAAGATGCATCTATGTATCCCTAATAATATCATAGTACAAACTCTGCACACAGCCTGTAAAAACATCGACTCATCACAGTCACGCACACGTTATTTATGGCCTCTGGTAAACATCAGTTTAGGAGCCAACCACATTGCAGTGCAACACATCTCCCTCACTTTTCTCAAACTCAATACGAATCCAAATACCCCTTAGTTGCACAATCCATTCTCAGCTGTTCCTCCGTCTTAAAGATGATCATACCCCCACGCACACTGGTGGGCCCTGCGTGTCATTTGTCAGGAGCAATGGCCCACGACTGCAGCGTGAGGGAGACGCTGCCTCCCACTGAGAATCCATCAGATAGGAGTGGGCAGGAGGAGGTAGGTAGGACAAACCCACAGAAATTAGGGTAGAGCGAGGAAGAAAAGAAGCAGGAGAGAGAATGGAGCATGAGCAAAAAAAAACAAACAGAAACAGGGAAACACCAGGACACAATGTCTAATAAGGGAGAGAGGGTGTGTGTGTGTGTCTCTGTGTGCGCTTGTGTGTGCACAAGGGAGGGAGGATGAAAATGAGATGATGGCGTGGGAAGGAATCCTTGTACGTAGATTGTGGGGAAACCTCTCTCAGGGGAATCTACTAGAGCTGCGAGAGGGAAGGAGCACAAACAGAGAGAGAGAGGGGGAGAACAAGCATGGCATTCTGTTAGCCGCACTACCCCCGTCGTAAAGCCTTTTGCACACCCACTCGTGATGTAAGTTAAGAGTAGCTGGAGAAATCTAGCAATTAGCCAATATTATTGTATTATTGGAAGCCTGAGTAAAAGACCTTGGCAACCCACACGCTGCACCCACACATCAAGGTTGAAGAGTTTTCTGCTTCCCTTCCTCCTCCCATGTTCTACAGAACACATCCGTAATGCACACTGTGTAGGAGCTTGTCCTTATTCACTTGTAGTTAAATAGATTGCAAAGAAAGAGCAATTTTCTGGGAGATGGTGAATGTAGATACTTACTGTCTGTCTCGATGTAGGTAAGTGTTTTGTATGTATTCATTTCCATTTTATTAATCATTATAGATCATCATACTGATCCATGCCTACTAAGTCATGTATCAAGGGAGACCCCACAGACATGAGAAAACAAACTACACTTTATTCCCCTACTCACATGTGGGCTCCTGTTTGGATTCATTGTCATCTTGGAAGTGATGAAGAATTAAATTGCAATGATGCACACAGCACAGGATGTCAATGTGCATCATAGAGATCCCAACCGCCCCCACTGCAACATTGTCTTTGCACTACTATCTGCAAGCAGCAAACCAGCAAAATCACTTGTACGTACATGACTTCAATATAGAAATATTTTATATTCAAAGTGTACTTACCCTGGCTACAGGAAGATGGGTAGCAACAGCGGCGCCAATCTTGCAACCACCAAAACCTTTTGAGTTTGTTCAGTAACATCTTAAAGTAATTTAAACGCCAATAAAAAGCCCCAAAGAATATTCTGAATGATCTCGGATGCTGCCTTGGGAGGAATTTCATTGGATGATGAAATGCCTGACGACATGTTAATAGCCTACATTGCGTCCGAGGTTCCAACTTGTTTGACACACTCCATTGTAGTTCCCACAGCCCCCCCCAGCTATCTACACAATCTCATGTGTACATTGTCCTATGTCTGAGACCTGCAAGCGTATTTGGGCCATAAGGATATATTTAAGCAGTTTTTTTGCATTATGTTTGGGATCAATATTCTCAACACCAAAACACTAACCTGTGGTTAGCTGCATGTATTTTCTCTCAAAAAGAAAATGTGTGTACAGTTCAAGTATGCACATCACAAGAAGCTGTCGGCAAAACTTAACCGGAAGGTTAATTTAGGTTGACCAATTTCCAACCAAAATATAATTATTAGAGGTTCTTCACTTTTTTTCTCCTCGTTTCTGTAGATATTTTATCACTGGCCCCCTGCAGAAAGCAATCAATCAGTATCTTGTCTTATGGTTCAGTGACGCAAGTAAAGGAAGTGAGCGGGTCAACGCGGGGGAATATTTCAGGCTTGATTTGTGAAGAGGCAACTCGTCATGTTCAATGAGCATGCACTCTCACACAGTCTGCTGTGAAGGTGGATGTTCCTCAGTAATAGCTGCCAATACTTAAATTGGTAGATTAGAAACCAGTTTTGTCTTATTTTAAAAGTGCAGAAACCACAGTATGTTTCTCCAGTTGGTTGTATTTATACAGTACATGGTAAACATGACATTCATGTTTTCCAAACATTTGCATACATTTGCTTGCACTAGTTACCTCAGTGTCAGTGGCATGTTGCAACTGTATTTGCAGTTCTTGTAACACTGTTGACCTTGAATACTGTTAATAACAATTCCAAACAATCTACATGGGTGCCACAATGTCAGGTTTCCTATTGCTCACAGACCATAATGACATTGAGAGGGTTCTTCATACATACAGTACATCCTATTGTAGAAGACTACACTTTGCATCCTCATCAAAACAATTGCATGCTAGCCATTAGTGACCAGAGAACAGGGAGTTCATGAGAATTGTAGTATTTTATTTTGCTGTATTTCTACTCTAGTCAAAACCTACTTTCATTAGAACTACAAATCCCTTCATAACATGTTGTAAAAGGTTCTTCGGGATGTGATTTAATCATTTGGTCATTTGATGTGTTTGACTTGGGACCAAAGGCCAGATATTTTATTATGATTCTCTTTTTAGATTTCTAATGATGTCAATGTTGTGGGTTGCTTCACCTATAAATAGATCAGATCTTCCAAGCAATTATGAGCCCACTCTTGGACCACAGCACATACACTACTGAAACTTGTCCTATTTAATAATATAAGACCTTACATAAGACATTTATATCTCCAACCCTGTGTCTAAGCCACATAAAGAAGTTAATAATTTAAAAAATGTTATGTAACTGTTTTGCATATTTTTGAATCCTTCCGTGGCTTGCAAAAACATGATTTAGAGGAGGCTACTGTGCATAGAGGAAGTTCGTTCCTTAGCTTCTTTCTGGTATGTAGGCACTGATGTGGTATGTAGGTAAACAGCCACACTATATGACATTTAATGGGAAAAGCCAATGGAGAAACCACTGATAAACTGAGAAATAAAATTAAATGTACTAACAGCACTTATATTTGTATGTAAAAAACGTAGACAATATACACGCAGTATATAGTCTTAACTGATTCGCAAAATTGATATTTAAACTCTTCCAATATTACTACTTTGCTATTGTTGAAAATGTTAAGTTAAGTTAAATGTTAATGGGAAGTTAAGTTTCTTCAGTTAATTCAGTCTGTAATTACAGTGTATTTAAGGTGTCAAATAGAAACGCAATGAAATAATGGATTGTACAGCATGTTTTGGTTAAAACAACCCAACTTAATGGGAGTTAAATTTCAGTTAAATTTCAACTCTGTACTGTGCATTGTTCTACTATGACCTATAAGGAAACCAGGGGCTTGAGAAGCTTTTATTGTGTATTTTAAATGGGACTTTTTGGGGAATAATACAGACTACTCATTGAATGAGGCATTTTAGGGGATCATAGGGAATACTATTTTATTCATATTTTGGTTGTAAATAATCCAATACACAAACATTCACATTCTTTCTATGCATATCGCCACGTAGTCCACGTAGCAATAAATACATGTTATGAACAGTATTTGCACTTAATTGTGCAAATTAAAAGGCCAGTGTCTGTTATTGCTGACATCCCAGATGAAAGGACCAAAAGTGACAATGATTTTCTGCTGTGTTTTCTAGAGAGAACAATGCTGTAAGTGTTGTTTGTGTAGCAAACGGCAAACTCTTTCCGTTGGTGCTGTAGACAAGTAAATGTTGTCCATGAACACATTCTAATAAACAAATCATCAAGCCCTTTTCCTGCTACTTTGATCCACAGAACTCTGATTGTGATCCTCTGTTTTACTTCCTCTGCCTCACTGTCACTTAACAAAGCCGTGTTATGAAGAGTCTCGGTACATCGTATGGTGCTAACCAACTACTGATGACTGCAAGATCGCTCTTGGACTTGTTTTCACATGTTTTCAGACAACAATCTAATTATATGGTGCAATTTCTTGTACAGACGATTTTGGTAAGAAAAAGAGAATGACATCAGCCTTGTCTTTTCTAGTTGCAGGAATGAGATTCAATTATTGACACTGCCTGTCCATTATGATGTCTGTCCATTATGGCACCCATTGCATTCCTAACCATTCCTGAAAGGAGGCGTCCCTCTTTCCTTCTCAAGGTTACTTCCTTGATAATTAAGGGAGTTTTTCCTTGCCCTTTGGGGGCTAGGGTTAGGGGATGTTATAAAATGTTTCCTGTGAAGCCCTTTGATACTGTAACTGTGATTAAGGGCTATACAAATACAATTGACTTGATTTACTTGACTTGACACAACTCTTTGAAGCACAGGTTGTGGTTTCTAGGCTACACCTGCTCTATTCAATCCTCAAACTCCATTTTCAATGTGCCAAGACAAAAAGAAGGATTTCTGAACTGTTTGAAACCCACACAACTTATTGTTAATGAGTGGTGAGACTCTTCATGTTTTATTGTGCACGGTAAATACACATCTTGCTATTGAACTGTGATCAATCTGATTGGCTCACTTCAATATGTTATTTTCATACAGCCACTTTGTATATCTACATGACAGTACAGATTTTGTATTGAACCCCAATGTATTTATCCTTACCCATTGACTGTAATAAAAGAAAAGTGTCCTTCCTTTTATAACTCACCAGACATAGATTACTGAATCAAAACAATAAACACAGTTTTAAACCAGAATCCCAGAAGATAAAATGCTCCAAAACTTTGACATTTAAGAGCTTTGTTTATAAACTGCCTCTGTGAACCAAGGGGAAATAAGAGTTCCAGAGAGGAGATGGTGCTTCTGTTATGCAGCGTTTGAGAGGAAGGAGGGGGGTAGAGAGGGATTGCGCAGGTTATGGGGGAGTACCAGAAATCCTCTGCTATAGATTTTTCAACAAATAATGACTATGCAAGACGGTGAATAAGAAAAGCAAGGGAATAGGAAAGCCCTTGCAACGTGGGTGAGATGTTCCCTTGCCCCTCTCTGTCACCCGTGGGTGTAGAAATAGAGGACCTGCCAGAGCCTGGCCTTGTGTAAAACGCTGGTTTATTCTCCGATGGGGAAGGCTTTCCTAAATGATACGGCACACTAGAAAGACAGTTTCACTTTTTTTGTGTGGGGGGGTGATGAAATGACTGAAACTGAAAATGGAGGCGAATGGAAGGTCTTCATCAGCATCATCAGAATGGTGTTGTATCTGCAGCAGGATTTATGATAAGGATCGCTGCTACACAACGTACTATAGAACACCCACGCCTCAGCCCAATACCCACTGTGCACCGGACACGCCTGCTTCCATTTCTGTAGGACTCACTGTACAGTAAACAACACTTGCGTCACAGTAATTGCAAGCACAATCACATTAATGACAATAACACTATTTTATATTAATTGGAAGGCAGCAGTCATGCTTGCATTGTTTTTTGTAAGTGGGGGGGGGTCACATATGGGGGTCCTGACCTAAAGGTTAGGGAAAGCTTGTTGCAGATATTTGGTTCTCTGTGGTGGATATATGCGTATCTCACTGCTACCGTCATCTTTGTTCAGGATGTCTTAAAAGGTCACATGAAAAATGCATGAATGTGGATCTCAGCACCTGTGCACTGAGCCAGTACGGGCTCACTCCGAGACCAGAACTAGCTCAACAAGGAAGTCCCTGAGATGGTAAAATATGCCTGGCAAATGAGCAGCAAATTTGTTTTATTTAAAAAGGAACACTATAATCACCATGTTGTGTTCTATTCATGTTACAGTCCCTCAGTTTATATCTGGTAATGATTTATTGCTAAAGTCGTGCTTATTGTTTTTGTGCTTGCAAAAAGGCTAAATAATAATTGCATTTTTAATATATGCAGTGAAGCATATGTTGACAATATAGTTTGTACAAGTGACAGAATAAATACCAATAAATCACCTGGTTAAAAAAAAAAAAGACCTACCATACTTCCAAACAGGCAGAGATGTATGTAATTGTTTGTAATATGTTGCTCCACTAATAACAAAATAACGTGATGGAAAATAAGGTACAGTGAGAGGCATGTGCTTGGAGGCACAGTGATATTTGATCATTTTAATCTTGCATGACATGTTGAATGACTTATGGCACAATAGAGAATTTGGCCCAATTCAGCTTTGCAAAGTTTTTCAAATTCTGAAAAACAACAACAAAAGTGGTTTATTATTATAGTTCTATGTAGAGGGCTATGTATAGGACCCCCTTGAAAACGAGATGGTTAATCTCAAGGGGTTATTCCTAAATAAAATAATTTCAATATATATGTGGCACCACCCAAACCGTTGGCATGGTTTCCTTTTCCTTTCCTCAGGCAACACATAGACTGAAAATCCTTTGTTTGCATTACCCTGAGAAAATAAAATTTGCGAAATCGATTTCAACTTTTTGTTGTCATGATCATCATGGTGAATTTCTTCACTTCATACATATCCATTTGTCTGTGTCCTCTATGTATTTTCCTAGTGGTCGTGTGCAACCCTTGCTGGGGCGGTTCAGTGAGCTGCTCCCTCAGCTGGAGGTGAAGCCAGGTAGTGTGGATGCGGTGCTCCTGGACGCAGGCTGCTCCTCCATGCAGATGGACCAGCCCCAGAGAGGATTCTCTCTCAGCAGGGACGGCCCTCTGGACATGAGGATGGATGGAGACAGGCAAGTTCCACCTAAGCAACACAAACAAATGAAAAGCAAGAAACAAGTGGTTTTTATTTTAATATAAATACCCCACATTAATTGCTATGAAGGTAATGACATATTTAGAATAAAGTGTATTATTCTTTAGATTTGATGTTTTCATGCCTTGATACATCACATACTATACTTTGTTGAAACCCCATATTTTTTCTCCAACCAAAATGTAATGACACATGCGTTGTTTTATTTTCTCAATATCCTATCAAAAGCACTGTTTACTAGTTTGTGTTGATTAAAATAATGTTTTGATACTAATGAGCAATGTTGGAGTATTGCTTACCTTCTATGAAAGCTTTATCTTAGAAGGGTGTAGACAGGCATGCTACAACATGAGCTACCACTAGATCTAGTCATAATTGGCCCTGGAATTCTTAAATTACTTTATTACCATTATTTGGTATCCATTTAAAAGAAACTGTGAAATTGGTGATATTTTGTTAGTACATTTTATGTAATGAATGTATGCTTAAAAACAGCACTGTGTATTGGATTAGGCCATTAAGACAGCACAAACCTTTCCGAAAGGTGAGTAAAATAAACCACTGTTTGTATTGAACAAACAAAGCCTGGCTTTATCTTTGGAGTTGCCCACCAAGTTCCACTCAGTTTGATTCTCCTGGCAGTTCAGCACCAGGGCTAAAGGCTAATATACTTCAAACGAAATATCACAACTTCGATATAATATCAATATATTGCCCAGCCCTATGTCAAGGTGTCCCTGAGCAAGACACCTAACCCTAGATGCTCCCGACGATACACCGCCGTCGGTGTATGAATGTGTATGAATGGGAGAATGTGAGGCACTAAGTGCTTTGAGTGGCCACAGGTTAGAAAAGCGCTATATGAATGCAGTCCATTCAATGACTACGTCTCGTCTCACCATGACTCCTGTCGTTAAACAAGAAGCCCACACATCGCAGTGGCTATATTGTACATGCCAATTTAGATTTCGTAACAGAGGTAGTACTATAGTTATTGTAATAAAAAATGTTTTAACCAGCAGAGAATCATATCTGAAGGAGGACTGTATTCATGCGTCTTCCCTGTTTGCACTGTAAAGTTCATGTAAATTCAAAGGAGGCTTGCAATTAACCCATTCATCTAAAATCTGAATGTTATTCACACCGGCATAGTGTGCTCCTTCTATACCTACTCTAACAAGGCCATTGTTAATAAAACAATTACCAAAAAACATTGCATGCATTTGCATTCCTGTCAAACCCCTGGAGTGGACAAACACAGGCTCATTGTTCATGGTTCGTATTGTAATCTGTTATGTCTATAGTATCTCTATATGTCTATGCCTATATGTTTAAGGCTGCCAAACATATGCTAATGATACAAAAGAGTGGGCCAAATACAGCAGGCAGTAGCTGAAAATAAGATGTTGAAAGACCAAACATGATTACATTTTTTCCAGTTCAAAGTTATTCTTGCAAATGTATTTTTACAAATGCACTTGATGCCATTTTAATGCACATGTGAATAATGGCATAATGGCATGACTAACAGGAAGGTGTTACTAGTATAAATATGTATATAATATGAATTACCATTGCAATTAAACACATTACCATGCTGATGTCATGCTTCTTTGGTGAATTTATTACAGCCAACCAATGTATGTATGGATGTAGCCTTGGATAGATCTTCTGATGTCATATGAATTTACAACATTAAAAAAAAGAGATCATCAGAATAGTGTGGAACATCAACCTCCCCCTTAAAGTGACGCCGTTGCTTTAAGTTCCGGAGCATCGACTTGAGCGCAGCAGTGCCTGCTCAGGATTGATCCGTGTCAGCGAGGATGTGACGTCAGAGCGACCTAATTGGGGCTCCTGTGTGTGTGCGTAGGTACCCCGACAAGCCGCGCGCGGCTGACGTGGTGAATGCCTTGGATCAACAAGCCCTCGCGTCCATCCTCCTCGCATACGGGGAGGAGAGACATGCAAGGAAGATCTCCTCGGCCATTGTGGAGGCGCGCAGCATCTGTCCCATCACACGCACTCAGCAGCTGGCCAGCGTGGTGGCAGGTAATCCACCACCACCATCACCACAGCCTCCTCTCAACCTCCACCACCATTACCACCACGCTTCCTCACAGCTCCCACAATAATAATAATAATAATAATAATATGGGGGGGAGGCCCATTTTTCTGAGACATTCATGTCAACATTCATTCTCCTTTTCACGCACCCCCCCCTCCCCAACACACACACACATGCACACTGTTCCTATTAGATTATGTTTTCTAGAGAGCTGCGAGGCGTGGCCCCTAGTAAACGGAGTATCTACAGACACAAGAGCTCCTTTATCCTACCTTTGCATTCCGTCTCTATCCTTAGTTTGTCTTGATGGATTGCATCATTTGAAACCGTTCTCTCTCAACTCTTTCATCCCGTTGTCACTCGCTACCCACGTATTTGAAAAAAATAACAAGTACATACAGTCACACACATACGCACGCACACACACACACGGCACACACACATACACATACACACATGCACCTAAAAAAGGGCAGTATTTATGTGCGCATCTTTGAGGGATTGCATTATTTTTCCAGAGACGTGTGTTGGTCTGCGAGCAGCAGTGAGAGTGAGATGTCCTTTCAGTAGTTGTTGCACGTCGTGGTTACGTGCGTCACACAGGGAGAGAACAGGTGTGGCTAAGGGCAGTTGTTTGATCTCTTTTGAAGAGCAAAGTGCTTCACCACAAATGTTTATTCCAATCAATTCAAGAGGTCCTGACTTGTGTAGGTCCCTGGGGGTCTGTGTAGGTCCCTGGGGGTCTGTGTAGGTACCTAGGGTCTGTAGGTACCTAGGGTCTGTGTATGTCCCTGGGGGTCTGTGTAGGTACCGGGGGGTCTGTGTAGGTCCCTGGGGGTCTGTGTAGGTCCCTGGGGGTCTGTGTAGGTACCTGGGGGTCTGTGTAGGTCCCTGGAGGTCTGTGTAGGTCCCTGGGGGTCTGTGTAGGTCCCTGGGGGTCTGTGTAGGTCCCTGCGGGTCTGTGTAGGTATCTGGGGTCTGTGTAGGTCCCTGGGGTCTGCGTCTGGCTGCTATTGTGACACTGTTGCCTAGAGAAAGAAAGCGCTACAGTCAGAAAAACCACCAGGATTTATTTTAGTATGGAGTCTTTTCTTGTTCTGCATACATTGTGTGGGGGAATTTGGAAAGAACAAAAACTTTTTTATATGTTTTAACTTCTGCAGCCACCCACAGTTGTTCTACAGGTCTGGAAAGTATGGACTACTAACTAAATAATAATCCCTAGAGAGGGATGAGGGTGATTACGAATTAGTGGTCGTCATGGTGATGAATGGTGGTTGCAGGTATTGTCCATGTGCAACCTAAAGACATCATTTCCATGCCATACTAGAAAACAAGCCTGCCAACACGACCATGATTTGAGTTAACTTGCAAACAACACGTGAGAGATGAATACACCAATAATACAAAAGATTGTTTCATTTTTTCAAGGTTCACTCTCACACAGAACCTATATACAGTATATATACAGTATATATATATATATATATACAGTATATACAGTATATATATATACTGTATATATATATATATATATATGTGTGTGTGTGTCTTTATCGACAAATCAAACACTTTTACCTTTTACCAACAAGCTGATCAAGTGAATCCTTTCAAGTTTGATTAATTAATTAATATCTCATGGATTCCTGGAATACTTTACTTTTTAATATTGGAAAAAGACTATTTACATTTCCCTTTTAGTAAAATATAAAAATAATATACTCAACCTAAAATACAATGCATATCAAGGTTTGCCCAAGAGAAAAAAACTGAGCAAGTCTTGACCAAGGTTGTTAACCTCACGAGCTGTCTGATCATCTTAGTCTGTCAGACAATGATGATGATTGAATGATTGAATGATGACAGTCTGTCTGTCATCATCTTGACTAACTTAAAAACATCCCCAGCTGTTGTGTGTGTGTGTGGCTTATTTTTTATTTTATTTTTATTCAACTTAAACAAATATTTATTTGACTTGAAGTCATGATTGCTGACGTGAATAAGTCAGCAATCATGGGATTGCTGAATAGGTTTTTTGCGATATGGCTTTCATGCCATCGCCATGCATTCAGTCAGTCCTGGCTGCATAGGGCGTTGCATCACAGTAGAGAATGAAACACATGGGACCAGAAGGAGGTTAATGTCTGAGAGTGTCTTTTCAGGCTTAACCTCTCTCCCCTGCTCCCAGGCTCTTACTGTGGGAGCTGTGGGGTGAATTAGAGCGGGAACACAGAGTTACGCTACACCCGACCAGAGCTTGTCCTTGCAGTCCAAGCCTTGTATTGATTGCAGGGTGAGTCACACGGAGCGCTGTTGAGCGCAGGAGGAGAGAAATGCCACACTACTTACTTTCTTTTTGTTGTTGTTTGTTGTTGTATTTTCAGTTTATATCCATCTCTCGATTTTTCTTTCAAATTGCCTTCGCTGAGTTTTTATTTCCCTCGTGTCTGGTGGGAATCTCGATAGGGAGTGGCGATTGGGGAGAACACCCTGCTTCTGTCCGAGTAAATCGGGCCTACGCTTTCCGATTTGTTTTTTTACACAGAGTTTGTGGTGTATGTGGTGTGTTCAGTTTTCTGACTAATGTCACCGACAGTTATAACAAAAGGAGGGAGTGAAGTGTCAGATGAAAGGAGATATCGGGAATTGTTTCTATAGTCAATGATGAATTAAAGGTGGGCATCATATTTAACTTTGCAGCATTTCTACATATAAAGAAGCAGTTTCTATGTAGTAACACTACAGGTGCCCCCATATATAGTCTACTTATGTGACATTTTCTGGCTCGGCTTGTCTTGCTAAAGCAGCAGCACCTCATTGATTGTTTACACCCCTGCCTAAGTAGGTGCCAGGAATATTGAACAACGGTATTGAGCAACAGTTTATATAAATATCAAATGTAGCTGCATAGTAATTCACATGGGATTTAAAAACTTCCCACAGAAAGCAATGGAGTAATTTGTCAGCAGGCTGTAGAATGATTTCTATAGTATGCTCGTGTTGCTTTCAGCCAGCAGAATAAATAAGTATAAAATATGTATGCCAATGTGACTTTGGAATCACAAGCTTGAGGAGCTGTGGTCTGCATAAAAAAAACTGTTATGTTTTTTGGACTGTAGCCATAGCGATAGCCAAAGTCGGTCTTCATGGCTACTGAATCCTAACTACTATTCCCAACTATTAAGTGACGTTTTAAATCGTTCCATAAGTGTATGTGTATTTCCTGTGATTTGAAGTTGATTTTGAGTTCATCCAGGGTGGAAAACGTCCCTTGTGGGGAATGTTCTAATATCATGATTACCACAGACTCAAGAGTCTTCATCCAATCCAGTGTTAATCATCGTGCAAGAAACGGCAAAAGTATTCTCACATGTTCCCCGTGCCCCTCTCTCTCTCTCTCTCTTCCCTAAGGCTCGTTCCCCAGCGCTGCTCTCTACGCACGCAAAGACAAGCTGGACCGCCGGTCGCACGTGGCCACCAAGACCTTCCAGGCGCTGCGCATCTTCGTCAACGACGAGATGAACGAGCTACACGCGGGCCTGCGCGCTGCCCAGACGCTGCTGAGGCCCGGGGGCCGTCTGTGTGTGCTCACCTTCCACTCCCTGGAGGACCGCCTGGTGAAGCGCTTCCTCAACGGGGGGGACATGGCCACGCTCGCCCAGCGGCGCCCGGGCTGGAGGCTCCGGAGA
>OMKN01013309.1:0-10850 GCA_900302345.1 Melanonus zugmayeri | reverse complement strand
GCTGGGGAGAACGGGTCGACATCACACTGGCTTCCTCTACAGAGAGGAGTGGTGACACCACAGGAGGAGGAGCTGGCGGAGAATCCTCGTGGGCGCTCCGCTAAACTCCGAGCCGCACTGAGATGCTAAAACATTGTGACAGTTGTATCGATATGACTTTTTTTCTTCTTCTTCCTTCATTTAGTCTTTAGTTTTGTACCGCAAACCTCATGTGGCCATACTTTGATATGAAGAAATAATATTAATATTAAATGGAATTCAATCAGATATGAAGATTTGTATTTTTGTTTCGTTTTTTGTCTTGGTGCTGGTGGGTTTTATACTGGGTTTTAAGCAAGTTAGACTGGATAGAAATCTGATAGGAATCTGATTTCTAAAGTCTGTAATAGGTTCCTGTGCAAAATTGAATTATACTATTTTCTGTAATTGAGGCTATGTTAATATGATGACTATTATTCTACTACTTACATGCTAACTCGATATTATTCAAAATTGGGCTTTGGGATTTCTTGAGTGACCACCTCACACCTACACACACTGTTTTATATGGATTCATTAACATATCTTCCTTGGCTCTCAAGTGAATATATTGCTGAAAAGAAATAGGTTAAACCTACTGACATTATTCTGTTCAATTAAGGTTCTGTATTTTCTTTGTATCTCCCTCGATGAGCAGCCGAGTCCAACTTCTACTGTACTGCATGAATCAGTAATGCCACTAAATACCAACTGACGCATGTGTCAGAATCAGTGATGAATGAGCTGGGTGATTGTTATGAAATATTTTCTCACTTTAACTTAAAGCTGACGAGATGTGATGAACTTTACTATTTGACTTTGACTAATTGTTATTGCTCCATTAAGAGGATCAACCCTTTTTTTTTCTCTTTCTCTGCCTCCTTCACGACACTATAAATATATCCTACTTGTTACCTTGGAAACTGAACGAGTGAGTAACATTTAACTGCATCTAAAAGTGTGCAGTGTTTTACGACAATCAACATCAAATAGTTGTGCTTATTATTTATTATTTATTCTAGACAATGTCACGATGGTGGATACATTGCCATAGGAACTTAACTAAGCTATTAGTTTTGTAGTAATTAAAGCATTGACTTTCCCCAAAGACAATATAGATTAGGAATACAAATACACATATTGTTATCAATTGTTATTGATAATGATATAGGCTTAATTTGTATGTTATGTCATGGCTTTCTTTGATCAAGTTTTGCCTTAATTTGTTGCGTAACATATTTTGTGCGATCCTGAACAACTTTAGCCGGTTGAAATCTTGTTGATAAGGTTGAAATCTCACCCCGGACCAAAATATTTTCCTTGTGATAAACGCTTTAAGCATATAGCTTTTATTGAGCTCAAGAGAGCCACATCAATGATTATAAATTGTTACCTATGACTACACATTCTCAATTACCATGGAAACACATGGGTAGCCACAAATCTGAGAAGGTTCTATTATTGTAAACTTTAAGCAATCCATAAATTGACTGACTGTACCAAGAACCAAGTGAAGTGATGTCTAATGGAGGAACACAGCTCAAAGTGAATGGAAGAAAGTAAACTGGGAGATTATAATTATGAATAAAAATGAACTGCACTGTGTAAGAATTTTGGGGGGGGATCTGTAATGTGTGTGTGTATATGTATATGTATATATATATATATATATATATATATATATATATATATATATATATATAGAGAGAGAGAGAGAGAGAGATGCACTGATTGGTCAGAAATGAGCCGGGAGCATTTCACTCATGGATGACATTTCTAAGTAAACAAAAGTATAGCTCTTAAATCTTACCTGCTAGAGCACCTTCAAAACTAACAGAGGTATGGAGATAACATATGTCCCTTGCTTGAAGTTGCTTAAGAGCCATGTCTTTTTTTATGCTGTGATACGATGTGTGTAAACCACATATCGTATCACAGCAAGAGTTCCATGCAGGATGAAGTAGGCCGACTTAGTGCAAGTAAGACATTTTTTTATTAAAAAAATAGACAAAACCTGTATTGATTCCTGGCCAAGCACAAATCTACCAGTCAGTTCCAGGGTTGGGAGTGTTTCGTGTCATCCCGTTGCTCTCTACCAACATTGGCCTTCATGCTGTATGACGGGATCATTACCAAGTATCCACCACAGTACCTTTCAATCACTGTATTGTCTCTGTTTTCTAGAAGAAGCTCAAAGTCCTGCTGTCAGAGGGGAGACGTGACGAGCCCATGGCTTCCTCCGAGTGCAGGAAGACTGCAGAGGTGTATGTGGTGGTTTTTATTTAGGTACGTAGGGGGTGAAAAAAGAAGTAGGTACAGACACGCACACGTTCCAGCTCCATGACTTTCTTCTGCTTGGCCCCGCCCCCTAATCCATCCCACGTCAAACTCTGACTCTCCGCCCAACTCTGCTGCTCCACCTGCTATAAAAAGATATCTGGGTGAAAACATACTGAGGTCAAAGCTATTTGAATATTTTTTGTGAATGACGCAAGGGATTGGGTTCTCATGGGGAGCAGATTAAAGGCAGACATGAGACAGTCTTCAGATAATAACATGGCAGCACAGACCCAGGCTTATAATGTTGTTTGCTGATTGCAATTTGAAACTTCATTCAAGAAGCAATATCCTGTTGAAATCCACCCAGAATAAGCACAAGAGAGTAAGGTGTGGGTATACATGTGTGTGAAACACCATGTATATATACTGTATATATAAACCAATCAGCCACAGCATTAAAACCACTGACAGGTGAAGTGAATAACATGGATCATCTCGTTACAATGGCACCTGTCAAGGGGTGGATATATTAGGCAGCAAGTGAACAGTCAGTTCTTGAAGTTGATGTGTTGGAAGCGGGAAAAATGGGCAAGCGTAAGGATCTGCGCAACTTTGACAAGGGCCAAATTGTGATGGCTATGGTGACGACTGGGTCAGAGCATCTCCAAAACGGCAGGTCTTGTGGGGTGTCCCCGGTATGCAGTGGTTAGTACCCACCAAAAGTGGTCCAAGGAAGGACAACCAGTGAACTGGTCATGGGCGCGCAATGGTCATTGATGCACGTGGGGAGCGAAGGCTAGCCTGTCTGGTCCGATCCCACAGAAGAACTACTGTAGCACAAATTGCTGAAAAAGTTAATGCTGGCTATGATAGAAAGGTGTCAGAACACACAGTGCATCATAGCTTGCTGTGTATGGGGCTGCTTAGCTGCAGACCGGGTGCCCATGCTGACCCCTGTCCACCGCCGAAAGCACCTACAATGGGCACGTGAGCGTCAGAACTGGACCATGGACCAATGGAAGAAGGTGGCCTGGTCTGATGAATCACGTTTTCTTTTATATCATGTGGATGGCCGGGTGCGTGTACATCATTTACCTGGGGAAGTGATGGCACCAGGATGCACTATGGGAAGAAGGCAAGCCGGCGGAGGCAGTGTGATGCTCTGGGCAATGTTCTGCTGGGAAACCTTGGGTCCTGGCATTCATGTGGCTGTTACTTTGACACATGGATCCACCCCAGTGGTGCGAAAAACGACTCACAGAACCAAATCAGTGAGAGCCGGTTAGTGCGGGAAAAAAATCTGCGAGCCCCCACTAACATGAGAGAACAAAACAGAGAAATGAAAGTCCCGCCCACGAAGGCAATGGCATCCAATTCCAGCTTCGCCAGAAATGTCATGATAGCACCGCCGTGCACGCATAATTCCCATGCAGAGTAGAGTTTCCAACCTGTATATCTCTGGTAAGGTTGTGTTTGACTTTATTAGGTAAGTTTACTAACTACTTCTGCATGACATTACCATGACAGTAATGTCAATAACTAGAAAATATTTTCTAAAGCCTTTGTCTTGACGTCAAAGACAAATCATTTTGAAGCAAGTCAATAAATAAATGCCAAGCCTGATGAACTATGTCAGTGAAATAATGTTGGTTTTGAATGTGGCCAGTGGAGAAACGTTGATGTCGTTGAAGTACTTGGGAGAAAATAGAGTTGAAGGAGAAGTCACCATGGTTCTTTCTGGATGGAGGAGGAGCAGGGGTGGAGAGAACCCAAAGACGAGGAGGGGTTTTGTAATCGACACCAATGAGGCGATATATTGGATCTGTGGGAGAAGAATAACATAACTGTCTTCACAGTAGGCGTCTATGACTAAACCTAACAGCCCTTTCTCCTCACAGCCATTATCCAGTGCCCAGAAAATTACCTGTCTGCTCGCAAGCCCACAATATTCTCAGCAGCAGTCCATACAGAACCACCGCTCACCTGAGTGGTGGTGAAACTGAGATTGCTGATCAAACAGTCACCCTGGGGTTAAAATGACACGGTTGTTTTTTTATGAAAATGACTCCATCGACGTGGCAAACCCACTTCATTCCTCTAATGGAGGTGTTCTCAGTCTTGTCTTGTCGTCATCTTGTCTCTGTGACCCCTGTTGGCTGAGGGAAATTGACAATGTTGATGTCAACAAAGGAAGGAGTCCCGGGGGTCATGGGTGGTTCTCGCCGCCCCTGGCTCTTCTGTTAAGTGGGCCCTCCGCCATCATGTAGTGTTATTTGTATTATTCATACTTTCACCCAGTTTCCTACCCCATCCACCCCTTGGCTTGAAAGGCCGCCAGCAATTGTGTAACACTTTCAAGATTTAACAAATTATTACTTTGGTTTTTCACAAATTCAGTGTTTTTATGTGGGAGCTAGCATTTGAAAGATTTAAAGGGTGGCCAAACAATAGCGCAACATATGTAAGTGTTGGCACAAGATAGGTGAAGGGAACGTGCACGTCACTAAGGCATGGATGGCAGTTACTGAAGCATGCAAGACTCAGAATCAGATTTGTGTATATGTTTAACAGATGTCATACTCATTTACTCATACATTTATGGTATATTTATTATGTATTTTTACAAATGTATAATTTAAATAAGATCACACTTCAATGGAAAGTGGAAAGTGAGAGCACTGTACAATCCTGATTGGCAAAGAGCAGAGAATACTAGTTAGAGTCAGCCTAACATACAGAGGAATTGGTGTGAAAGTTATTCTCCACACTGTGCAACTAGGTGTCTGATTGTAGGAGGCCCTACAGAACAGAGTGGATAGCTCTCAGATCACACTTCTATAGTTAAGACTTGTCATATGAAAGACGTGCTTCTGTCATGCATCAGATGAGTAATAGAGAAACCCACAAGGAAATAACTAAGACCTAAAGCACCGTGTCCACCCTATATCTGAAGGCATGTGACTTCATGTGGAAGGCTTCAGTGGATCATCAACTAACTAACCACAGTATAGCGCAACGGAAGAGTACCATGGGGTTTCACATAAATCAAGTCATAAGTCATAAATCTATTGCAGTAAGTTGCCAATAGGAACACAGCAGTCTTTTCTTGCATGCTGGCATGCCCATATGGATGTAAAAATATGTCAAACTTAATAATAACCATTAATAACAACCAAAAATAACCACTCCCTGGACCAACAGTTTTTATTTGAGGACAGAAACAGGACATGTTGCCGTAGTGGGAAACAAAAGTACACAGAGAGTATGGACCCTGGAGAAAAATATGCATGGAGACATAAAAACTCACTTAGTTATACAAACACTGTATACTTTCCAAATATAGTTTTTCAGCCTTTCATGGTATCGGTATACGGCTGGCCATTGGTTGACGTAGGCGACGGCTTCATTTTACACACTCACAACAAGGCTATATTTGTTTTTGGTCTCATATGGCAAAATCTGATATGCAATTAACTCAAAAAGAGTGAGCAGAATTAGAACTTCTGCAAGGATCTTGTGCAATATTGCTGAATGATACATGATAATTGACAAAACATCTGTCCATATTTTCAGGCAGGAATGCTACATAATGTACCATAGTTTATTCAAGTTTATAACTCCAACAATAGGAACATGAGACGAAAAGGGGTGTCTTTTATTAGCTTTCTGTGGTAACTGTCAAAAAAATCTGTAAGGCCTACCTGCAATATTATGTGGATAGTTTTTAAAAAACTTTTTCATGTCTTCTGCTGTTTTGCATCTCAACTCTACTGTTTTTGCTTTGCTGAAGACAGAAAAAGCACTCATTGTGGAGGGTGTTTTAGGTCATACCGTTGGTTAACAGAGAATTACCAGCCAATTGTTATTCCTTTGGGAACTCCTGCTAACCCAACCTAGCAAGACAACTGTAACTGGATCTACTGAGTTACTGTTCAGATTGATAGGTTAAAGGCTGGCCCAATCTCCTGCCAACTAACTGAAAATGCCCCCCTGCTAATTGTTTTTAAATAGAGCCATTCCCCGCTGATGTTAGCCAGGCCTCAGAAAAACCACCCATCGAGTGAATAATTAAAGGTGCATTTGTACTTTTAGGGCAATAGCATGTGTGCCCTCTTGTAATTTGACTTCCTCTCATGTACTTGGAACTACATTCATGGACCAATCTCTTTTGTTCTTGATCTAATGAGTGATAACATGTGTAGATAATATAATACCACTCATATAGAAGATGTTGTGAGGGGGAATTATTATTAAAGGAAGAAAAAGGAACGTCCTTTAGATAGGTATATTTGATTGCACTTACAATGAAATGTCCAAGGTTTCAAAGCATGGCTCAGGCTCCCATTGGATGTACAATCTCCGTATTATCAAGGTGTTTGCAATTTCACCTTGTGCTTCAAGAGCAACAGAAACACACACTATTAGGCATTGATCCCATGCTTATATATACAATATATCAATATCAATAGCAGGATAAGTATTACGTTTGAACAAGTTCCCAAACTTCCGGCATTTTGATACTACATCTTGTGTATGTCAGCAGAGTTGTCGCAGCCAAAGCTTGTTGTTGAAGTCAACTTAGAAACTGAGGTAAAGTTAGAAAGATATTGAATAGGATTTGAAAGATGATACAGACAGAGAGCTGTCGGGTTGTGAAAGCGATAGACTTCTTTGACAATCTTATTTGACAATATGACCACAGCCCATAATGAGCAAACCATTGATGATATCAGAGTGAGTAACTATGAGTTTGTTTTTGCAAAGTATGGTAATGGTTTCCAGTCAGCTTGGTCTTGTAATGCAGTAATGCCCTGATGATGTCATGTTTCTGTACTGTATGTATGGCTGTATAGACTGTGTACTGTCAGCACAAACCACTCTGCTGATGTCACTGGCTGTATGTCAATCCACAGTGGCTGTGCCCTAATGGCGAAAGAGTGATTTGTTGAGAAACATTTCTTCAATGTTGACTACTTACAAAGTCTGGGCATCGTACCATAGTAAAGAGTGGACACACACACACACATTGACCTTCACTTACTATTTTGTTTCAATTCCACTTCAACATTTCACACTAAAATTAGCTAATTGAAAGCAGGGCAGGAATAGATTCCTACCATATTGTTTCGCATTGGAAGCTACTGTTGATTACAGGATTGTAAATACCAGTGTAATTATCACTGTTGAATTATTTGTAAGGCTTGATAACCACATATAATTATTTGGTCTGGGACCACTTACTGCTTAATGATAGCATGCCTTTATATGCTTTATTAACTGTGGGGGGTTCACCAGCAATAAGTGTCTGACCTCCTCCTCCAGGGGAGTTTTCATTATGTTGGTGTGTGTGTGTGTGTGTGTGTGTGCATGTGTGCTGAATGCTAGCTGGGCTAGCCCATCACATCCTTGCAGTAAATGGTCACGACGGTCCCCACAGGTATTATGGTTCCTGTATATGGAATGGTACAGCCAAATGATACAGTGAGGTCGGACCTCTATAAATACTACAGACTGGACTGACAGACTGGAGTTCCTGCAGCCATGAGGAGGCTCTGGTCGTCTCAAATCACTTCCTTGCCACTAGAATCCGTCTACTCGCAGTGAAGAAGTGGTGTTGGAGCCAGCACATCTCATCCTGCATGCAGATTCTACTACTGCCACAGTGGAGTCAGGAAGACTCGTTGTACATGATTATGATTATGATTGATTTATATTATGATTATTATGATGAGTAGGACATGATTTTCACCTGTAAAAGTGAAAAGGATCATTCCAAGGCGGATCATTGGAGTAGGTACTGGTGTCAAGCAGGGATGCGTTCTTGCGCCCATCCTCTTCAACATCTTCCTCCTATCTGTCTACTACACTACTGCACAAGGCAATGGAAGATGAGAGTGGGGTGACCCTGGACTTCAGGCTGGATGGATACCTGTTTAACATCAGGAGGCTCCAAGCTGCAACAAAGCTCCAGTCGGTACGTATTCTGGAGCTTCAGTATGCTGATGACTGTGCCCTTGTAGCGCTTATGCCAGAAGCCCTGCGGAATACTCTTACAGCCACTGTGAGAGCATACAGCCGAATGGGACTATCTGTTAATACATCCAAGACAGAGGTCCTTTGTGAGTGTCAGTGGTCTTCAGAATCCCCACAGAAACAGAAAGTCTTCTCCATTGGAGACTCTCCATTTGCTACATTTCCAGACTTCAAGTATCTTGGAAGCATCCTGTCTGAAGACTGCAGCATCGATTAGGACATTTAAAATGGGATAAAGCAGTCTTCGTCCTCTTTTGGGCACCTCTTTAGCAACAGCAACCTACATCTACACACCAAAGCTGCAGTCTACCAGGCAGTCTGCATCTCCACACTTGTGGCTGTGAGACATGGACCACCTACACCCACCACCTGAAGCAGCTTGAATCCTTTCACATTAAGTGCCTTCAGTGCATCCTGAAAGTGACCTGCCAAGACCATGTGCCTCAATGGTCCTACAGAGAACCAACTGTAGCAGCATAGAGGAGACCATCATGCCAGCTAACCGTCTGCCCAGGAACATTCTGTACGTTCAACTTCAACTAGGCCGTCGTTCTGCAGACGGTCAGAAAAAGAGGCTGAAAGACCGTTTAAAGACATCACTGAAGAAGTGTGGGATACATCCTGCTTCCCTGGAGACCGCTGCTGGGGACCGCTCCACATGGCGCCGACTCTGCCACCAAGGAGTACAACATGCAGAGGAGAAGAGGACAGAACATTGCCTGGCTAAAAGGCAAAGAAGAAAGATGCCCATGTCTGCGCCTGCCCCCCCGTGTTCGGCCCTTCATATGCCCTGTGTGTCTGTGGCAGACAGTGTACAACACGCATTGGACTATACAGTCACCAAAGTAACCCAGAAGTAGTAGTGGAAGTCATCATTGGTCATGATGGACTACCTTAAGCAAGTAAGTAAGCAAGTGTGCAATACGTGTGCCGGTCTGTTATCATGCATACTACTTAGCCCTCCACCTTTAAGCCAGCAGCAGCAGCCGCACACTGTGTTGTCTCGTGGCCTCTCTGTGAACCAACAGTGTAGTAAGTAAGTAAGTAAACTTTATTTATAGAGCGCCTTTCAAAACCAGGGTTACAAGGTGCTGAACAAGGCACACAATTGAAGAAAAATAGAAGGTTAAAACAGGGAATAACAATATAAAAACAGTAAGATAAAAACAATAAAAAACAGTGGGGGCAAACACAGAAGTCAGATACACAATCAATAAAACAATAAAAGGCTACACAAAAGGTGATCCCACATCACGGGACAAAGTTTTACGGAACAGGTGAGTTTTTAACATCTTTTTAAAAATTTTGACTGACTCTAAGTAGCTCAGACTAACCTGCATGTGGATCACAGCTGAGCAATAGTTTCAGTATAGACACTAGAGCTGCACATATCTACCCCAACAACTCACTCACCATTATATACTGTATATACATACACATACAAAAAAATATATATAAATTATAATAATAATACATTTTGTTTTGTCTCAAAAGAGAAGTAAGCATTGAGTAACAGCACGTCATGCAGACAGCTTTTGGATTGATGCAAGCCTGCAAAATTGCTGGTTAAAGACCACTTCAAAAACCATGCAAACCTGCCTGACAATCACTTAAGGGAGCCATGTGCCAGCAGGGCTTGAAATACCTTCAAGAGGCAGCAATGGAAACAGAGAGACGTATACACTCGTACCCTCGTGAGAGAAACACACCTGCTATACCTCTTGGAACAATCCACAGAGCAAGCTCTTCTGAGGAGCAAAACCAGTGCACTTTATGGGCGCTGAAATGATTGTGCAATTTTGTGTGTTTGTGTTTATTGCTTGTTAATGGTTTGGAACAATGCAATATATGTTCCTGTTTTACTGTAACAATGGCACCCATCAGTTTGGTTCAAGGTAGCATTGTTTACACCCCTATTCTAACCAAGATTTGTAGCGTAATATGATGTCCTGTGAATTTTGGATTTTATTTTAGCAGGAAATTAAAACTACTGTTACCCGGTATTCATGATCTCTGGCAATTTTAACAACCAACTGTGGACAACTCTTTGGTTCTGGGTTCAGAGGGACTCATTAGGACAGGAAAACTGTGTGTGAGACAGTGTGTGTGAGTATGTTTGTGAGAGAGTGTGTGTGCACACATGCGCACGCTCGTACGTGCGTGCTTATGTGTTTCATTATTCAAAAAAAGGCAATTATAGACAGATTTATTGATAAATCGCTGTATCGACTGAAAGATAGATTGCCTTATTTGTGTGAAACGGAGATGTAAGCAACGCACATATACCCAGCACACACACACACACACACATACGCACATCGGAGCCGGTTCGATGCGAGGAGGGCTTAAGTGTGGCTGCTGCTCCCGGTGAAGTTGAAGCAGAGAAATGCCACAGCGTGCGGCGTGTGACGTCAAGCCCGAGGCCCCGTGGGGACGAGGTGAGTCAGAGGCAGGGCAGCGGCCCCACCAGCTCTCCGCAGCACACCGCGTCATCACCAGCCTCACTGACACCCTCTCAC
>OMKN01013308.1:6941-18333 GCA_900302345.1 Melanonus zugmayeri | reverse complement strand
GCAGTAGAGCACCGCTCATCAATGTCACTTTGAGTTCAGTCGACCAATCAGGTCAAAGGAGGGCGGGTCCAAGGAATTGACAGCAAGAATGTCGTCATCTCAGGTGACGTATATTTACATATACTATTTAGTATATTTACATATACTATATATTTACATATACATATATACATTACAGGTAACGTATATTTACAAGGTAATATCCCGTATGCGCATCCCGTATCGTAGCAACCAAAAAAAAGCCGTTTTTTAGCGCTCAGCGCCAAGGGCACAGCGCTTTTCCTAGTGCGCTCTCAGCAGCTGTGCGCTTGGCGCTGAGCGCTAAAAAACAGCGCGTTGGTGGAAATGCACCCTTACAGGCATGTTTTTTTAAGGATCCAGTCCAGCACTTGGCCCTTACCTTCAGTCACCTCGCCAGGGGAGAAAGAGGTCTGTAGCCAGGGGGTGTCTTCTGGGCTCTCTGGGAGACCATTCTGTGGGGCAGGAATCTCCTGCCACACTTTGGCATTGGGGTTCAGGCCTACTCCCTTGGTGGTGACCTGGAACATCAACAGGTCACAGTAAAGTGTTGAGTGTCGTGAGCTTTCAAGATATCGGCACATTATCCAGCGCTCAGAATCAATTGATGAAGGAGGGAATAAAAGCTGTATCAGGCATGGTGGTTTTTATGCTAAACTCTCAAACAAATAAACCAAATCCACAACCACAAATAATAAGTTATTTAAAATGCATTCACTAATGTGCCTTTTGTAGTATATAGCAGCTTTTAGTGTCAGTAATGTGGTTTGAATGTTGCAGGAACATGCCACATTCTTTTTTTTTTTCTTAAGATGCAGGTAATGTACAGCAACAAAACAAATCTGACTATAGGCAATTACTATGCCATAGTGTTTCCCTCTACCATGGGGTAGAAAGGCCACAACATTGCCAGTGGTGTTTAGAAGGTCCATTGGTTACCCAGGCAACTTCACTCTGCCTCAAAGTCACACTAGTATCTTGATCAATTCTGCAACTGGGCATGGTTAAGACAATTAGTTGTCATACAAACATACTCGGTTCAACAAAAAAATAAAAAATCGTGGCAAAGGAAACCAGTGGTGGGTAACAACTAGTCTGCTCTAAATGCAGGGACTGAGTGTGTGTGGGGGGAGCGCGTGAGGAGCACCTCTACTGCAGATGAAATGGAGAAAGAGAAGGGTAGGTGAGGAAGAGCGGGGTAGAGAGGAAGAAAAGGAGAGAGAGTGGGAGATTGTTCATATCTCAATTGTATAGGCTATCCTTATTTGTTTGATTAGCCTACCTGCTCTACTTCATTAAATAAAAAAATAAAAAAAAATAAAAAAAGGTTTTTATCAACAAGTGCTCTTTTTTCATTATTTTGCACTGGCCCACACACCCTAAAAAAATATTCAAATGCAAAGTAACTTGTACTTTGAGTAATTTTTTTTTTTTTTTTACTTGAGTAAGTTTCTCAAATGGTAATTTTAACTTTTACTCGAGTCATTTTTTTTTTATGGGAGTAAATTTGACTCGAGTATAGATTTTCTCTACCCACCACTGAAGGGAACACAAAACATCACATTATCCGCATCCCTTTCGTTGAGGCAAGATTACGTCAGAGTCCCCTCGCTTTATATTGGCCTGTTGCGCGTCACTCAAGTTGCCCTTTTATGGAAGACCGGAGTAGAGACTGTTGACCGCGAACCAGGAAAGAGCACATGGCGAACAGCATGCGAAGCCGAGTCGGAGACCCTTGCTTACTCGGGAGAAAACCAAAATCTATACAGTAATTGGCCAACAATCAAAACATAAATACACCCCGTCCCATTTGCACGAAGTTGGGTATAGGTGACGTTTTTAACTCGTGCGGATTTTGACCGGGGACAACGTGTGCTAAAAATGGGCGCTAATGCCCTTCCAGAACCTTAAAACCAGCGCGTCTTATTTAAGTGTTGCGTAAGCAGTAGTACGACCGGTTGGTCTCCACACAGCCGTTGTCGAATGATCATGAAGCCCCCAAACATACAACCAACATTATTTGAACATGTAGTCCGTGTGTGCGGTGACACACCGAGAGCACGTTTAGCACACGTACGCAGCCCGACGCGCTTCAAGTTGGGACACGAGTAGCTGCACCGGTGACAGCTCAGAAGACGAATACATGTACAAAATGTCTACATCCGTGCGTCGAACTCCTACACGGTTAAAGCTTTAACGAAAGTCTGCCGTTGTGATGGCAAACAATACCGGCCCGGTGCTCGGTACCCGCCGTTAGCAGCACGAGGAGCGCGTCCGCCGTAGCGCTCCGTCAAACAGGTTGTCGCCAAGTTAGCACGAGCGGCTAGCTCGCGGCTAGCCAAGGGTACGCGCCGCCGCTAGGCCCCGACACTCACCATGCCGCTGCGATCCGTGGCTTTTTACTTGGTATCCTCTTCGGTCCACGGGCTCAAAGTTCCGTATTTCCTCTTCGTGTGCTAGGCTACAAACGGGCGAAACTCATTAGGACACTCGCTATCGCAGCACCACTCCCGACGCCGCGCCGACACTCAAAGTCCAACCGGTTTCGGCGTTTGCTACGCGAAGTGTTCACCTTCCTGTAACGGTAAACTACCGATCCCGACGACCTACGCGCTAATCCGGTGTTAATTCACACCCTGGTTGTTTTAGCGTGTGCCGTCTTATTTCCGATCCGCCCCCTAACAATTATTCCCTTTGCTTCCTCGCTAAAAGAAAAATCCAAAACCTCGTGTTTCAGTAGAGCCAGCCAAGGGTACAAAGCTTTAAATCGGAGGCGCTGCAAGGCGACTCTGACAGCTTCGCCCTTGCAACCTCCCCAGCAGATAGGCTGCTGCCGCGCGAGCACCGCCCACCGCGCCCCTTCCCTGGCAACAGCGCAACGCTCCCTGCACCGCATGGCAACACTTTTTTTGCATTGAATGGATTCATATGGATTATTAATATATGGATGCAAAAAAAGTATCCAGTGGAATTTAAATTAATTGCATTTATATTCATGGTTTCATTTTAATTATTTATTGTTAATTGTAAAGTGGTTGGCAACTAGGCATCCTTTTCAGTACACGACAATACAAAAGGATACTTGCCTAGGATAAACATTTGGATCCAATTTAAAATAGTTAAACTTAACTTTAAATGCAATTCTGAGTGAACAATACGATTTCTTTATTTGAACTTCAACACCAATGTTTCATAAACGAAGTAAAACGTGTCACTGTCTACAGAAATAAAAACATGTTCTCTTTTCTTGTGAATGTTGTAATGATTCTCCATTAAACGTTGATGGTCATATTTTCCAGGCAGATATTCACAGAAGTCCATTAAGAATAGCTGAAACAGGTGGCACCATTAGGCTTTAGCGGGACCCACTGCTTGCTGGCTTTGTTGTAGTTGTTGGATCTTGACGTTCATTACCTCAATCACAGCTGTAAATAAGAGCACAGTACAACATTGCATTAGGTATGTCAGTGTTGTTGCTTAAATAAATAAATAAAGGTCAATTGACGGCAGGCACTATGGCACCACAGTATTCGTAGTGTGCATTTTGAGGTCGTATTATCTTCTGTTTGGCCTACATGTGATTGGCAAATCATTTAAAAACGTGTAATGCAGGGAGGCCAAGGGATTTCATATTTATTTATTTTTGTCTTTAAAAGAGCTGTGAATGTGAAGCATCTGGTTTGACATGAAAGGAGTAATTTAACACATTAAGGAAAATCATTAAAGGTACAGAAGATTACAATGGAATAAATAAAACAATTACCACACTATACTGAAGGCATAAAATCCTACCTTGCTTCATGCCGTGCTTTTCCTGTAACGCTGGTTGAATTTTCTCTATCTGCTTTGTGAGGAAGTCTATTTTGCGTTTGAAGAATGCTTTAGAGTCTCCAACATTCTGCAAATGTAAATGGTTTTACATGATATATACATCCACACCCTTCTAAACTATATACACATTAATAGGGAACATCTGTTTAAAAAAAAATCCTTTGTTTACCTTTTCAACATAGTATCCTGTCCCCACATCGACTAGAACATGATCTACATCATTTAATGTTCCAGGGACGTACATCTGAGAAGAGGAACTGTTAAGGAAAACTGTATTCCCCGAGACAGAAACATGAATACAGCTTTTACCACAAAGTCTAATCTAGTCAAATATAAACCGATTACTTGTTGTCCATAAGAAACACTTTAACCCTTCAAGTGAATCCTACTATCATTGACCAGAGACATGTACCCAAGTGTGTCCTGCTTTGCAATAGTACGACTTGCATCATCGAGGAATTGGATTAGTCAAGACCTCAACAATAGATTTGATCATCACAACAAAAGGATACAGAGCTGGTCAGAGGAACAAGCAATTCTTTTCCTATAATCATATGGAGAAGTGGGAAAAGAAAGGTTCATTAACAATATTAATATGACTGTTTTTAGTTTGGCTGTAAAAGGGGCTTATATGCATGCAGATACATCACATTTAGGTTTCTACATAATAAGATAACTGAATCAATCAATTGCAGACATATCCTTTGGAATGTGAGAACATTGTATATTCTAGTAGCTCACCTTCATTGCCTTTGTTCAGGACATTCAAACTATCTTTGGCTTCAACATATTTTGTCTGAACCACTTTGAGTTGACCTATTGATGATGTCAAAAACTCCACCTCCTGGAAAACAAGAGAAAACGGATGAAGTCAATGCTTGTTATTAATGGAAACATGTACGGAAATGCGTGCACGTTACAGTTTGTGAACGATTCCCATCTGCACAATTTATGACAAGCAAAATAAATACGATAGCTCTATTATCATATTCGTTAGATGTCAAATCTAACTAGTCTATTATGGGAACACACACACACACACGACGGGCGTGTCTTCCAGCATTTCTTCAGCAAACAAAACAACTAACCGTTACCCTAGCCTAGCTAGGATGTGTTCGCACAGATAGATAACTAGAAGACGCAGAGCAATAGGTTGTAAATAAAATCCAATTACTTGATCAAATTGAGTTTTTAGTCCTTCTAATTGTTGAAGATTAAGCTCAGTCAGATTAACAGCCATGTTGGAAGCGTGAGGAAGCGAGTGACGCAAAGCGAAAAAAGAGCATTTCCAGGTTAAGCCAAGCAGCGGTAAAGCCGGACGTTGCGACACTATCGCCCCCTGCTGGTAGACAGAAATACGTCTGCATGGTTATGCACTAAAAATAGTCTACTTGGAAACTGTATTAAACTATGTACAATGGCTTACAATTCAACTCATCAACAGCATCACTTGGCATGTTGTGTACACACTGATGAGATGAACTGTTCAGTCATGATAACTAACAAATTAAGAAGTGTTATCCATGTAAAATAATCACAAATCATTGATTTCCTATATTATCTTTCAAATTCTGATTTAGAGATCCAGCAGTATCATCACAACCAATTAAATCCAAGACCGCATTTTAATAAAAGGCAAAAACATTTATTCAAGATCCACAATTTCATTTCACAACACGCATGCATTAAAACATTTGAATTCAGTGCAATTCATTTTAAAACGTTAAAAATCTTGCAAATCTATTTACGATTACAAGAGCAATCATTTTAGGGGTTGATAACGAAACAACAAACTGCATCAGATGTCATTTAAGATGTATTGGTAGACCATACACCACCGGGGCAGCTCCAATCAGATGTTTCAGGTTCGTGGCCTGTCGCGAGGAGCCCATGTAGTCCAGGAGGGCCGCTCCGGACCCGGCGGACAGCCAGGACTCTAGTAAAGCCATGGTGAAGCGGTCGATGTCCCGGTCCGTCACGTCCCACAGAGTCCCTAAAACCAAGGGGCTGCCGGAAGGGAGGTGGACCATGAGCAAGGCACCGCATGTTAATAGGCAGCATGCTTCATTCAAAACTCTACAAGTCATTACAGTCATTGTGAAGCCTGTGTGAGTGTGGGTGGTCGGTTCTGTTACCAGCCGGCCATGAGGTAGTTGAGGATGATGCCCGTTCCCTCCATGTCACCGCGCACTGCCAGAGCAGCACTGCTGCAGCCGAACAGCAGCGATGCCGCCCTCATCTCCTGCTTCAGGAGCTTCCGTCCATCCAGGTAGGACGCCCCTGCTCCGTGACCCACGTAACTAAACAGTCACATGGAGAGAGTTCATCTCAAGATAAGAGAAAGTAATAGCGTGGCATCCCACTGGCTACTCCATGTACACATTTTCCCAAAGATGATCGCATGTACAAAGATGATCACATAACATCAAAAACCAGCACCGATGCCACAATCCACATAAAACCATTACAAATGATTTAACCAAATGGGTTAAAGTACAAGCAAATCTTGAAAATGCTCTTCAAATATCCATTTGTACATCATGTGGTGAAATTATAATGTAATATCCGTCACAATCTCACATGTAGAGATCTTTGGTAGCCACAGCTTCCTGCAGTCGAGCAGAGTCAGGAACAGCTCCACACACACCCTGCCAATCACGCTTACTAAAATATATATGAGAGAGGGAAACGGAGAACATTGACTGAGAAATGACATTTCCATGAGAAAATGTAAAGCATAGACACACTGTTTGTCAAAAGTCAATTCAACCATCTTGTCATCTTCAAATCTCACCTGCTAAACAATTCTTTGAAGCGCTCCTGCGTGTCGCCAAGACTAGCGTCGGGGTTAAGTACATAGAACACCTGCTTGGTATCCACACCTTGTTTCAGAATACACAGAGGGTCCGACTGTGGGAAGAGAGCAGTGCTGCGTGACTAGGATCTGGAACCCACTGGAATACTGAACGGTATCCAAACAGCAGGGACACCATGGGAGGTTTCAGTCACACCTTACCTCTCTCTGAATGCAATGTCCCAGTAGGGAGTGTAGCGAAGGCATACGCGTCATAGAGCAAGGCCTGAAGCAAAGCACACACTCCCATGGTAGTTTGTGGAGGTGCTGAATGGGTGAAGGAGATGGAAGTCATTATTACATCTTCATATAGATCTTTACTATTCAACAGCCTGACGATGAATCTGGACCGCTTTACAGTATAGGAGTGGGGGGAGATGGACGGAGGTGAAGGAGCCAACCTTGTCCAGGATGAGAACCACATGACCCTTTGGTTCTGCTCGGTCTGCCAGGCGAGACACGGCCGCCTTGAGTGCGTCGTCACACTCACCGTCCCAAGCCGGGGACAGTCCCTGGGAAAAGTGCTCCAGGTCCTCTGCAGAGAGCAACGGAGCCGCAGACAGCACAACCTAGAACACATCCAAATGGGAAGATGGCAGAATTTATTTAAAAACATTTTTTCAAGAGGGTTCAGTTTATCCACAAACCCAACATGTCTCCAACAACTCTCTCTCTATATATATCTATATCATGTTCAATCTTTAACAACACTTTATAGGCTCTACTTGGATACATTTTTTCTTGTACTAAAGGAATCAGGTTTGAAATAAGTTATACAATTATCATTCATTCATTACTTCTCCTGGGTCAAAGGTGAAGGCCTTTGAACCAACCAAGTACAACCAATGTATGCAGACCTTTAGCATTTCCTCACTGGCCGTCAGTCCTTTGGCAGACATGACTGTGTGCAGCCGCGTGGCTTGGATGGACAGCTCCGGATCAGAGGTGAGAGGGAGGAACAAGCTCTTCCAGCAGCTCAGCAAAGCCTCCATTTTCTCCAACAATCGCTACAAAGAAAAAAAAAACAAGACATTTTGAACCCCCGCACACTTGACTTTGATAGGGGTTACATTATGGGTCAAGAGCAAGCAGCAGCATATCTCAAGCAATGGTGGCGCCCATAACATGAAATGGTTTTATAATGGTTGTGCATGAACCAATGGGTGACGTCACGGACGCTACGTCCATATTTTTTTCAGTCTATGATCAAGAGCCGAAATAATGAATTCATATTTTTTTGTGGTTTGAATGCATAATAAAGTGTGTCCTGGTTCCCTCCCCTGCTTACCTTGAGGCGGGCATCCAGGGCCCTGCGGCCTTCCCACCACTTGGCCTTCTCAGAGACGGAGCTGACAACCTTCTGCTCAGCCTGGATACTGTCCATCTCCTGAACGAGCCAACTGACGCGGTGCTTTGCGGGAAAGAAGATGGCGTTATAATGGTACTGTGTCATTACCAACAACCTTCAAGTACCAGCCTGACCTCTCCTGCAACAATATCTTACATATTTATTATCATTATTATTCTTTTTATGACTGTCCTGCATTTCTACTGCAACACCCATATTTATCTGATTAATATCACATGTATGAATAAATCTCATCTGAAATATTTTCCATTTCGCGCTCCCTACCACAATTTAAATTCTGACTTATGCAGTGTAGATAATATTCGAGTATGCATCTTCTTCATACAAGATGGCTCTGTGTTGCGTTACCATGGCTACACTCGTGAGAGTGCTCCTCACCTGCAGGTGAGAGGAGGGGATGTGAACAGTAACGGGAGCACAGCCCCGCTGCAGACGGGACAGCAGCAGGCTCTCCCCCATCTCCCCAGGTTTAACACCCACCACCGACAGCACGCACACAGTCAGCTCTATCAAGGGGTGCAAACGGGAGAGAGGCTTTAATGCATTTTAAAAGATTAGCACTCGAGCTGTGGGCAGACACTCCCAAGGGAGCAAACATGCATGCAGTTGTAAAGTAAAAAAAAAAATACCTGAAAATGTATGGTCATGACAAAGATTAAAAGAGCAAATCAAAGTAAAGTTGCAGACTAAATAAGGCCCTACTCAACCGTCTCCAATTTTTTTAATTAATCAATTATATAAAGGCAAAAAAAAGTGATCATATCATATCAGCGGTTCCATTTACCCAAGGGGAGGAGTTGAATTTGCTGCACAAAGTTCTCGTCCTGGTGCTGGGGGAAGGCAGCAGGATTAGCAGCAGGGAAGCAAAAGACCTGCTCCAGCTGCTCTAGTCTGCCCTGTAGAAGCTGGTCTGAAGACTCCTCCAGGTTCAGAGAAGCCATTCTGCAGGTCAGCTCATTGGATCTCCTTTTCAGTTTCCTTATTCGAGTGAAACAGCCATGCGGCCAACGAGTCAATACCATTCTTAAAACCCACTAAAATCCAAATGGAAAACGCCAGAGTTAACATATTGGAGCTGCATGAATTAATTAAACAGAGAATGGAGCAGAAAAAGGGGACGGAGCATATTGCTTACTTGAGGCGACTGGTGAGGTGCCGGAGCATGTCATGGCGGTTTGTGACGCCCAGGGAGTGTGTGTGGAGCATGGCCGCAGTTGTGGGGTCTTGCTGGCCCAGACTCAAGGCCAATAGAGCAGACAGGGTGGGATACAGGCCGGGAGGGGGGAAGTGGTGCACGGCCAACCAGGCTGAACGCAACAGAGCCTGAATGTTCTCCAAGGAAAGGCCCTCTACAAGAAATGGAGGGGACGTGCAAATGAAGGAAAACCCACATATGCTATACCTTTAGTTATGCATTTTCCCTAGTTTCTCCATGATGACCTCTCCCATGCGGTCCCATTTAAAAAAAGTTTGGCTGACCTAATGCATGTTGGACAATTTATATCTAGTCGGGTATTACTAATCCCCTGGGAAAGTATGACAATATAAAGTGAGCGGAGGATCTTCACCTGGCAAAGCACCTGAAGGAGACAAGGGATTTGGTGAGCCTCCCGTCAGATGACCTCCTCCGCTTTTCAATCTGGACAGACTGCCTCTCTCCATGTCCCCACACATCGACAGGTCCCTCCGCAGGAGCTCAAAGTCTGCGTCTACACAATGGAAACAAAATATGTGAATGAATGAACAATGAAACAACCGTTTCATTGTTCAATGTAATTTTGTATAAGTGAGTAAAATCTAAATTTTACTCACTAAATTTTAAATCTAAAGAAGCACATGGATCCCTACTCGCTTCTGCGTTGTCCTCGGTGTCAGACGCCCGTAGTTGCTCAATGCTGAGGTCCAGAACGGCTGCATCCATCTCTTGTTCGATGGTTCTCATTTTCTCAGGCTCCTCTCCTTGCCCGGCCTCCGCCTTCCCGGTGGTCAGTGGCCTCCTGCCCCTGCCTCTTCGGAGCGGGGCCGCGTGGGGCACGGCCTCTGCCGCCCGGTCTTCGGAAGAAGTTGACGGGGGCCTGGTGGACTTCTTCTTGCCGGGCGTCTTGCCGAGGGCCCCCTGTGCGGGCGCCTCGGGGGGCGCTTTAGCGCCACGCCCCGCAGCCCTGCCGGTCGCAGCTGTCGTGTGCTTTTTTGACCCCTCCGCTTTGAGCTCCGCCTTGGGGTCGGCCTCCGCGTCACTCTCGTCGCTGAACTCCACCTACGTCACAAGCTTGTGTTCAGACTAAGGGGCCAAAGTAAACGTAGACAGGTTTGATATTAAAGAATAATATTTCACTAATGGTTTTACCTTGAAACGTGATTTCTTTGTGCGTTTGGGCGCGGCGGGTACAGGCTGCGGCTTATCTTGAATCGGAGACAGTTCCTCGTACACTGGGAAGGGCATTCGAGAAGAGGCTTTGGCTGGTCTGTTGAGTGCACTGGCTCTGGTCCTGTGGACAGGAGTACAGGCTACGGTGGGCACCTCCGTGTCAAAGTCAAAAGAGCCGAGCTCCTTCCCCGGTTTGGCTTTTGACGGTTTGACCACAACTGGTGTTCCAGGGAACAGACACTTTCCTCTTGAAGAGGAGCTTGTCACTTTAACTTTAGGAAGCACAGCTTTGGTCTTCATTGGGTCTTTAATCTTGGTAGGAAGCGTGGAGTCTTTAACAGTACCAACTGCGCCTTTAGGCTTCTTAAGGAAGTCTGGAGGCGGTGTTGTTGGTCTCAATGCAGACTTTTTGGTCTCTTTGGGTGGATTCCATGTCCATGTGTTGGAGAAGAGCTCCTCCGGGGTGCAGTTCCTCTCCCGAGCCAGGGTGAGTAAGGACGCGATGGCTTTGGTCGCCATCAGTCCTGCCCTCGTCGGCCTCAACTCGGGGGAGGGCTTCGCAGAAACGAAAGCAAGGCCAGCTTCCATGAGATCCCACACACCCTGGGCCTTGTCAAGCCTGGGCCCGAGGCTGGCCAAGGCCATGCTGAGGTATGCGCGACCAACAACGTCCTGCATTAAACCAGGCTCAGTGTTCCCCTTGGCGGGTGCAGCTGAGGGAAACAGTTGGGCCAGCTTGGTGGAGAGTTTGGCCGTGATACTCTTGGAGCGAGACAACGTAGTCTGATGCAGTATCCTGCTGACCCGGCCGTCGGCGGGATCCAGCAGGAGCGCCAGGTCGGCCTGCGCGCAAGCCCAGCGGGCGGTGACCCGGCCCAGGCTGGGCTCGGTGCAGCAGAGGCACTGGCACCCGGCCGTGTGGGCCAGGGAGGAGAGCCAGCGGCGGGGGTGG
>OMKN01013305.1:0-11310 GCA_900302345.1 Melanonus zugmayeri | reverse complement strand
GATAGACTAACTTATCAGGGTTAACTTGAATTTACTTAACTTGAATTGAGTTTTGGACACATTTGTGCAGACTAGGGATGCAAGAAATACCAAAAAGTTATACTAATACACGGTCCAAAATGCACTTTTTAGCAAAAGAAAGTAATTTATGTCCACTGTAGTTTCCACTAATTTATACAAATCGAAAGTCAGTTTTAATCTGTATTTTATACAGTCCACACAGGACCTCGGCTGGTCGCGCAGTATTTTACCTGCTTTTTCATGTTGTAGTGCATAGCAGGATAAACTTCTAAGCAACGATTTTAATGTTATATCCATTGGGGAAATGAAACGTGACGTATCTGAGTTGAATTGCATTTTAGATAGAGCACGGTACTTTGTAATCCGCTGACGGTGTAAAGATATTCACCAAACGATGGCTCTATAGAGCAGAGTGCTGCTGTCTCCTGGGAAGCTATACACCGCTAGACACACGGGGACTCATCCCGGTGATCGCATCTTTAGTTCACATCGCTATTTCAGAGCGTGGAAATCTGTTGAATATCCAATATTTCTCTAGGTGCAACGCGCAAAGGCTTGTGCCTACTTAAATAAAAAAAACAACATGTGGCGGTCAATGGTGATATTATGCGGGCCGCCACATATAAATCAATGTAGGAAACACTGGATTAAGAAGCGCTTTTCTCATTATGAAGGAAACACCAGCGATTGTCCAACCAATGAATTTGGTCGGACAAGAGCATATGGAGCAGGTGTAATAGTAGGGGTGAATCTCATGACGTTCATTATGCTACACCTGTTCTCCACCCTACTATTACACCTCCGTGATAAAGGAGGTATTTAACCTATTGACTTGTTTAATCATTAGAAATTAGGGATGCAAGATATATGCCGGGTCCGATAAATTATCGGCCAATAATGAGACATTTCTATTATTATGTATTATTCGATAATAATACATCATCCTCTCTTGAACTCTTTGGTTCCTCCTCTTGGAACCAAAGAGGGAAAAAGTCCACTAGTTTTAACACGACGAATCTTATAAGTCACGTGAAAATGAGAGAGGCAGTTAAATGTCGGTTAAATAGAGACGGTTAAATAAAGATGTGTTAAAATCCCTCCTCAACAGGCATTTGAAAACCGCCGGCTTTCAGTTCTTAAGGCTTTATTTGAGTTTCAATAAGTTGTACGTGGATATGATGACATGACTGTTAAAGCATTTAATTAGATCTCTCAGGCAACATGTTTGATTTGTCTATAAAAGCCAATGTTTGAAGTTTATGTGCTTCACCAGAAAGACATGAATTAACATGTGGAGATAACTGTTCTTGGTTTGTTTTGTGATAACTGTCAGCGGCGACCGGTGACTTTTGACGTGAGGCATGCTGATGCCCCCCCCAACACCAACACCTACACACATTAGTGTTCAGCTGTGCCAAATTGCAACTGCAACACTAAGAAACACTAATTAACATTGAACATATGCCACACACCCACCCAACCCACGACAACAACTCTTAACTCTCAACTCTTAAATGTACGTCTCTTGCAGAAGGTTTATCAGGCTCTTTAATTTATACATGTTTGAATATTCATACATCCTGGGAAGACACCGGCAGCGATCGACCAAGCATCTCCAGAGAGACGACGGGTGGACATGACTCTCATAGGGAGACGTTCACATCGTGGGCAGAAACAACAAAGGAAATAAAGGTGAGGGGAGCGACCATCATGGAGAGATGAGGATTGGCCGTGGCTGAAGCCAGCCGTGACGGGAGAGGCCGAGTTAATTTGCAATACACTATGGGGGGGAAGTGGTCATGTCTGCAAGGATGCAAGACTACTTAAAGGAATCTACACCATAAAGAAGTGAGGAGGTTGGCATGGCCTCAGTGTCAGTCTTCATTGCTCCAGTGGCGATGTGAACGCTAACTAACAACACCTTTCAATTAGAGAGAGGAAGGGAGCTCTCTTTAAGGTGCAGACTTTAGACAAAGTCTGGTTTAATGACCGATATGGTATAGAAGCGTATGTTTTATGTGGTGTGCACTGCATATTTTCCACATGAATCCTATTTATTTTTCTCACACCCAGCCAAGTCACGGGACTGTTTAGAAAAGTACTGCTGACCTGATGTCCTGTTAGACTGGTGACCATGGGGCCAACAAGAGGAGTCCTAATGACAGCCCTTATACTCATACTATATATATTTTATTTCCATATACATTTAGCAATTAAACACCATTAGTTGAAAATCGCTCACTGGCAGACATCGTTATTAGTCAATGTTGCATTAATGAGCACTAACACTGCTCTTGTGTCCTCATTCTGGGTCATTTCTCTTCCTAATGTTGTCACCCTAAGACTTAACATGTTTTTAAAGATGATGAATACACGTTTAACACTACCGTACGTATTCACGTGTGAGTACTGGTTCACCTGTCATTGTGCTGGTAATGCCAGGGTTTCCACGGGCAGGTTGGATGGTGATGAGTGGCAGGTTGTAACAATGTGGTTGTACAGGGAGTTAATTATCATATGTGTATAAATCATGTTCATTTAAAGCCCACATTAATCCATAATTTGCTTGTGGTAGCGCTGTGGAATAATTAAATCTGAACCTGCTTTGTTTCATCCAGGTATTGTGAAGCGAAGTCCACCCTTGATTTGTTTTTGGCAACGGTGTAAAGTCTTAATCTTGTAGTACACACAGCTGCATGTGGGGCTGTGTGTCTCAGAGCTACACACACACACACACACGGCATTGGTCTACTGTACCTTGTTTGAATCTGTAGCTTCACTTTCAGTGAGTTTATATGAACCCCTTGTCATGTGCGCCTGTTTAAAGCCCTCCACTTGGTTAATGATGTGTAATTATCTCTGAGTGAGGGGAGGTGAAAGATGATTGGTCCAGGTCAGGCTTGTTGCCAGGCCTGACCTGAGTTCAGTTGTCCGAGTGTCATCCCACGGAAACCCTCTGGAGTGACTCCTGCTCAGTTCAGGAGGAAACCACAACTTCTATGTTCTCATAGCGGCTCTTCAGGCTAATAGAAACACTCCAACAACCAGAACAGGAGAGAGTGGTGTATTCAAAATCTCAAAAAGTCTGCAATTACATACTCCAAAGAACTACTATAGTTTATCAATAGTGCTTTTCTTTGTGTCAGAACATGTTGTGGACAAAGGAAGGCAAAGCGAATTTGATCAAACATCAATAATTCCCACATGAGGACAGTGGTCCTTAATTCATGCATAGAGTCACAATGGATGGTTTTACAATATTACAATATGCAATGTAATGTTGGCCATTACATGTATTTGGTTTATAATTATATTCCATTAATCCTTTTTTTCATGAGCACAATATCCCTATCTTTTCCCGTTCTGCAATTAGATCTAAGATTACACCGTCTTCATGTTCGGATAATGAGTTTTGTTTAAGATTAATAATGTAATAATGATTTTTTGTGTTTAATATTCACAATGGCTGTAATTACATTGTTACTTGCTCCTATCCTATCCTAATGGAAACCTGTGGTTTTAGTTGTGTCCTGCTTCTCTTACGTTCAATCCCACTCAACTAAACTAGTGTCGTAGGTTATAGTCTGACCCTGTTGAACCTCCTAGAAGAAGCTCCATGTGCTGAGAGAAGGTGGATATTGGATGGGTTCTTCAGTAGCCGTCTGTTTGCTCTCCAGGCAGGACAAGATGTTTTCATTATGTTAGTAACAAAATATCTGTGTGGTTTGAATTAGATTGTAATGTATATGTGGTATATTTCATGTCCCTTTTTTAATATATATTTTCTGGGCTTTTTATGCCTTTATGGACAGGAGAGTGGAGAGAGATAGGACAGTGGGTTGAAAGAGAGAGGGAACACCATGTAGCATAGGACCGCAGGTGGGAATCGAACCCGGGGTCGCTACAAGGCTTATCGCCTGTGTGGTTTAGCGTGTTAGTGGGTTGAGCCACTGAGCCTCCCCGGCGAGATGCATTTTAAATTAGATTTTAATGCGTCTGCATGTGTGCGCGTCGGTGTTGACGGGATCTGGATCAGACAGGACTAGTCCATGTATTATGGAAACTCTGCGCTGAGTGGTTTTTAGTTAACTTGGAAAAAAAAAAGCCAAGCAACTATTGGCACTAAGCCATCCTCTAAGTGGCCTTGTTTGAAACTCTAGCCAACAAGACATCTTGACTGGTTTGGTTTCCCTTTGCCCCCCTGCCTCCTCATGTCTTCTCATATTATCAGATCCGTGTGACGCCGGCTCAGATCTCAGATTGTTCTGAGTGTCGGAGTGACAGAGAGTGACAGCGTTGTTATGACACTGTTTGAGCTATATCGGTCCGGACCATCGCTCCTCCGCCGGGAGGGAAGCCTGTTCTGGTGGATCGTCGCTAACGGAGGTGGACCGGATTTAAATCCTCAGGAGAAAGAACCATACGATAGGGGATGGGGATCTGGTTCTTTCTGTGTGAATAATTGTACCGTGCACACACACATTAGAATACTAACGAAGAGATTTGTATCACACTACCCCCGTAGGATTTTCAGTGTGACAGAAAACTCTGTGCTCTACCCACAAAATGGCAGCGATAAGATTTAACCTCCAGGAAGAGTCGGTTGCAAACGCTTGCATGTTTGTTACGCCTGCAAGGCCGTCTTAAGCAGGCAAGTCATCAGGTCAGTCCTATCTCTCTCTCATTATTCCTCTTCTCTTTGTTATTCCAAGGTGATAGTACAGCAGATGACGTAATTGTCATCTATTATCACGTCCCTAATGACACACTTAATGTGCTATTGTGTGTTAAGGCCACTTCAGTGTGCAGAGGCTTGCTGCATTCCTTCCTATTAAAACGCCTGGGAGGCAGGCATTGTCACCAGGGTCACATTTTAATCTCACGTTTTAGTCTTATTACGAGTCGCTATTGAAGCAATCCGGGGAGACGAGTGGCTAATGAAGGATTTGCATTCACTGTTCTCCGCTGAGCTTACTGTTCGGAGGCGATTAAAAAGGAGACGCAAGCGCACATAATCGACGGCAACAAAACAGGGTGTGTTTCATCTTGTTCTATCTGTCACGCAGTCTACAGAACAGACGATTAAAGCAGTATAGTTGCTTATCTTTGTTTCTTAACATATGAACGTCTCTCTCTCTGCGTAGGCGCCGGTGGGCTTAGCTCGGTCCACGCCGCAACGAACACAAGGATCCTATTGTTACGTCTTTTTGTCTTAAAGGAAGATTTTGCTGTAACCTTTTACCATGTCCTTCGGTTTCCTTGAGCGATGTTTTACTCTAACCTTTTAACATGTCCTTCGGTTTCTTTGGACGATACCCCTAGAAAAGCGAATAACAAACACTGAACATTATGGCCAAACAGTTCCCATGATAATAGAATTAAGCGATTCAAAGATTATTCTCTAATACGTCTTCATATCCTTCAGCTTGGAAAACAAATCCATAGCCATGAGCATGTTTTCTCTAGGTCAACACATTCCTATATTATTACATGCACATGGTAACTCAACTGAACAGTATTACATTTTTTAACACAAATGACATCATTAATCCACCCTTTTTTTTCTTCTTTTCTTTCAGGCAGTGACTTCCATTTCCCACAGAGTCACTGTGTGAAGTCCTTCAGGTAGTGTGGTCTGACCGCCGTACGGCCAGACTCGGTAGTGACGGTCCACTGCTCACCTGTGTGACTTTGCTGTGAAACCGTGGCAGGCGTTGTGTGTTTGTCCCGTGTCTCTTTGTGTGAAGCACCCGAGGTGTAGCGGTGTAGATGGCGGCCATTCCTCGTCAAAACCCCTCCGGTGTCCGCTTCTACCTTGTTTGACCCGTGGTCGACAGGTGCTATCGCTCTAGCCTTTCTCCAGACTGTGTGCCGTTCCAGAGGTTGACCCTGTCTCCTTGTTTCAGATTAGCCGGATCCCTGGCTGTTCAGGTAACGTATATTGCCTGTCGCTGTTGGTTGTCCGTCTTGTCCTCGTCTTGTGTTCTTTACCTCGGGCTGTAACAGACAGTCTTTCACTGCTAGAAGGGTCCTTGTCGTCCTGCTGAGAAGCCTCTGAGCCGGGCTTGCACTAACACCTTGACTTGATGTGTTGTGATGGTCTAGTATGGCCAGGCAGGGCTCCTGTCCTGCTGCCTTGGCTTTCTTCATCAGGGGTTTTGCCGTTTTTACTGCAGACTCAGCTTTCCCATTACTTCGTGGGTACCCTGCTGATGATGTCCTATGTTCAAACTCCCACTGTTGGCTGGGAACTCCTGGGAAGAATATTGTGGACCATTATCTGATATTACAGTGTCTGTGAGTACAAAGTGAGCCTTGAGTTTCCCACTTGTGACTTTGTGTCCTGTAAGTAGTCGTTTTCTCAAAAATGTAGAAATCCACAGTAATCAGGTGCTCTCTAAGGGTTTAAAGGTTATTGCTAAAAGTGAACAGGTCTGTGCCTACCTTGGCCCAGGGCTTGTTTGTTATGTCGGCACAAGGTTTCTTTGTGCTGCTACTGACCCTGCAGGTGTTACATTTTAAAATGAACAACTTTATTTGTTTGTTCATCCCTGGCCAGGAGATGCATTGCCCTTCTGAGACATCCTTCCTCTCCTAGGTGGATGAGTGGAGTCGATCATGTCCTCTCGGAGGGCATCTTGAATTATCGCTCAATCTCTCTTCAACACAGTACCTTGAACATACCTTTTTTTCTTTTCTGGCCATCCCAAATGAATGGTTTTGATCAGCGTTTGCAGCTTTGTCTTTTCTTTTGTTGAAAATAGGCAAATAGTCCAGTGGTTTACCTCCTTGTGTAATAGCAGCTCCCAGTCCTGGTTCTGAGGCATCACACTGGAGTGTCAGCTCTTCATCCGGGTTGTAGTATTTGAGAACTGGCACCTTATGTTGTTTTTCAGCCTGAGAAACGCTTCCTCATGCATGTAGGTCCGGTCCCACATGTTATCTGTGTGTGAGCTGTCTTAACACCTCACAATCATCCGATGAATGTTTGTAAAAAAAAAAAGCGTTGACAGGTAATTTACCATATGTAAGTCTTGCGTTTCAGTGCCCTGTTTAGTGGTTTCAGGTCTATACAGATTCTTGGCCTTCTGTTAGGTTTCTGCACTGAGATCATTGCACTTTTCCACTCTGTGCTGCGGTCCACAGGAGCCATTATCCCTCTTTTGTCGATGCTGAAGCTCCTCTTTGAGCCGTGTCATCATGGCAACCATTACTTGGCTCTTAGGGACCTTCACTGGCTCTCATGTATTTATTGTATTTTCTCCTTCAAGGCATCCATCACCTATGAAAAAACATCTGTATATTCTGCCTTTATTTTCTCCATTGTCCACAGCCCTTCCTTTGTATCCTTTTTAGTCACTATGCTATCTATGGCTGAAATCATACTTGTATTGTACGCTGATGAGCTTCTTGTCTTCCTACCCCGTAGTGCTGTATCACAGTCAGACTACCTGAAACTACTATTTCTTGTTTCTTGGATTTCTTATCTCGACTTGGCATTTTCCCAATGGGTGTAGCTTGGACTTGTTGAACATTACAAGCACTGTATCTGTGTGCTCCAGCTGTGTGTCTGGATTCAGGGAATGTACTGGAATAATGTTGCATGAGGCTCCACAGTCAATTTGAATTTTGACCATTTCTTTGCCAATCTTCATTCCTATGAACAGCTGCTGGTTCTTACTGTGGCTCTCTTTTACTTGGTCTATATTTCCATGCCACTGTCTACAGCTGTGATGCTATTAATGTCCTCAGATGTGTCACGGTCCTGCTAATTAACAGCATGCGCTTGTTTTTCTGGTCTTGGACTTGGATTTCACAGCAAAGTGGTTTTTCCCTCCCGCATTTCTTGCATTTCATTCCAAACACTGGGCACTTATTATTATCACTTATTCTTATCATTATTAGTGTTATGCCGGGCAATTATTTCTTTCATGTGTCATCCCACAGAACATGCAAGAGACATCTTTTTCTTTCTCGTTTTCTTGTGAACTTATTGGCGTGATCTTCTTCTCCAGATTGTCCTTCTATTTTTGTACTATTTTGTCAGGCGGCTCCACAGCTACATATTTGCAAACATTTCTCCAGTGTCAACTTGTCTTCTCTTAGTAATATTTCACTTAAACCAATCCTTCGTCACGCTTAACTCGGTCCGTGTTGCAACAAACATAACAATCCTATGGTTATAGAGTGATATGGTAATTATCCCACTGAATAATGAAGAAAGCGTATGCATTATGGATGTAACCATTATAACTCACTGATGCGCATCGGCCCCCTGATTTGAACGGGACCCCCACCGATCCATATGCAACATGGATCGGTCAGAAAATCGATTGAAACATTACAAATCGCTGATTCTAACATTTTGTAGGAATTAATTGATGTCTTTCCTAAAAGCATCACGGCTCTGTAACTCACTGGTCAACTGCGATGCAGCATCTGATCTACAAATCATCTGCGCTTCCAGGCAACAAGTCTGGACCTTCTGCCTTCTGTTCCAGAATTAAAGACATTTCTAAAAACACAATTAAAAAAGGTCGCTGAAACATAACCGTTGCAGTCACCCGGTTAGACATAGCTCATAACTTGGCATGTCTTTGAACATATCGAATCAGGGCCTGTTTTCTCATGTACCCATGGCGCTGCGTCTGGACGGCAGAAGGCACCGTGTTTCAGTTCTGTACAGCTGGTGTCACTGTCAAGTTCAAGCACGCCAGCAAACGTATCGGTGTTCAAGCGTGGTTGTTTTCTGGACATTTATCACACTGGGCCATTACTGTAACACTGCTGTTTTACCGGGCAAGTCACCACGAGTGAGGGCTGGTGCTACCATTGGGCGTTTGTAGGGGTGTTCCCGGGGAAATGTACCATTTTGGCGGGGGGGGGGATTATAGGTGAATACTTACCTACAATTATATTCTGAGCTCTGAACTTGTTTATTATGAAAATATAATTTCCATAAATGTAAGTTTAATGTTCTTTAGTTAAATATTTAATGTTTTCTGTAATTTTATTTTGGCTTCAATTTTAATCAGTCAGTAGACTTACTTGCCAAATATACCAGCAAATATTGAGTGTTATTTTTTGATTGCTGGACTTAATTCATATAGTATACTTACTTTTTTTAATTCAAAATCAGCACTCTTACTATTGTGGTGGCCTAACTGAAAATTGCATTATTTATCAGTACACGGTATCGGCAAGTACCCAAAGGTGAGCACTCAGTACTGTCTGAAAGAAATGTTCTGCATCCCTAAATCTAACAAATCTATCGTATCGGAGCCAATGTATTGAATTGTGCTTGAAAGGAGAGATGCACATCCCTAATATGCATAAATATATGTCGATGGCCGTCTGTCACATTATCGTCTCGTAAGCAAATGCACGATTAGCTCTAATTCTGATGAACGACTGAGTTTTTTATTTAGTGCTGGATGTGTTCTTTCTCTCTGTGGAGCAAATGCACTAAACACGTCAATATTAAGAGTCGAACAAAAGTGCCTGAATGTATCCATTGTCAGGTGAAGGTGAAGAGGTTGTTATACAAGTGTGTGTGTGGGGGTGTGTGTGTGTGTGTGTGTCCTGATTGCCGTCAGAGATGGCTGTGAAGTATATCTTTTGCATACACTTCAGTGCACGCCACGGCTCCTCTCCCTCACTCAAACCTTGGAAAACTGGAGCAGGGCTTTTTGAAGAATCTCAGAGGAGCACTTTGGGTTCCCTCATTCTGGTGGCTTGTTTGACTCTCGGGTTTGGATAGATGGCTTCGTCACTCTCGTTCATTTAGATTGTTGACACGCGTTGTTCGGCTCTTCAAACTTGTTTGTTTTAACAGGGAGAAGTACACACCTCCCCCTGCTTCAGGAAATGGATGAGTAGCCTCCTGCGCTTTATTATGAGCCGGTGACAGGAGGTTGGAACCAAACAGGGAGGGAAAAGCTCATCATCACCAGGGTCACCTCTACTCCTCACGCACACTCTGAATACCGGGGAGAGGGGTGTGTGTGTGTGTGTGTGCGCACTTATGCGTGTGTGCACTGGTGCGTGTGTGGGTGCGCGCGCATTGTGTGAGAGGTGTGCACACACACGCACTTTAGGGAGCGATTTGGGATCTCACACTGGCTCACGCAGCATGCTGATAGGCCGACGGTAATAGAGGGGAAGAGATGGAGCCGGGATGACAGACGGTTCTCGTGTCCGACTCGTCGTACATTGTTACCGAAGCAGAACCCGTCGGCGTCGCCGCGATGTTGCACCATATCAGCTTTTTTTGTGCAATATTGTCACACTTGGTCAGCGGCTGTGGATGACCTACTTGCACTGTAGCTACAACAACCAACACAGTCTGTTTGTTGATGTGGTGCAATATCCATCCAATTCTGTAATCTTGAGTCAGTCCTAAATCTAACATAACAGCGTTTAGAGGCACCTGAAATAATGTAATTGGTAATTACCTTATTTTGGTAATTGGTGGCCATTCTCCACAAAATGGCAATTTTCCACAAAATGGCAATTTTTGTCAAAATAACTGAATAATAATACATAGTTGGTCAAGGCAAAACTTTTTGATTGATTTAGTTTTTCAGAGTTCATACTTTTCGTTTTTATATAATTTATCCCTTAAGATGGATGAAAACTCCTTCACTCACATCTTATCTGCAGAGACATTTCCACAGCCTCTGATTTACTCTGACAGTATTAAAGGATGTTGACGACGGCGTTAATCTGACAAATGATGAGGATCAGTCACCGTCAGTGGGGAATATTAATACGCCGCACCGTGGGTTCATATTGTCAGCAGCCTTTGTCGGTTAATATGCACGTCACTCCTCCACACATAATAAATTAAAAACCAGTCAAATGTTGCAAATAACCTTACCTTGAAAGCTGTCATTAAATGCAAGTGTTCCTTTCAGTCATAATTTCCCCTACGACTCTTACGACTTGATTATTTACTTTTGCTTCTCGTGACGTCTTGCCATGCCGGCCTCTATTTCTCTATTTTATTCATTTCATTTCTGTTGTATTATTGTATTAATGCAAATTGAACCACCTTCCATCCGTATGAAGGATCTAGGTATGGATTATATGCTTGGGTACATTTCTGTTCTTGTAAGATTTAAATACGATAAAGTTAATTTAATATTTGAGTTCATATATGTTATCACCCAGCTTGTCTTATGAGTTTATGGCTTTGCAACAAAAGCAAATCTACTGCTCTACTATAAACGGATCCGGGCCAGGCCAGAAGAAATTAGATGTGGATAACATCTTGGTTGTAATAAAATC
>OMKN01013302.1:0-13392 GCA_900302345.1 Melanonus zugmayeri | reverse complement strand
GCACCTCCAGCCTCAATTTGGCGTTGGGTGGGGGGGGGGTGTATGTGGAGTGTGTGTGGTTGATGGTCGGATGGCCTCACCTAGCCTGAGTCAGACGGATTAGGCACTGGGGCTGGGTGAGGCTGTACACCTGTAGTGCATGAGTAATCGTTAAAGCAGCCATCACCACACACACACTCGGGGAGAGAGCTGGGACATGTCAGTGTTTACCGCCTGCTCTGGCTGTAACATCTTGCCAACTCTCCAACAAACCACCTACCTGTGTCCTGTGTGTCGGAGGAGCCCAGAAAAGCCACCTAGGTGGTAGGAGCCCCGGCTACAGGTTTCTCTCTCGCTTACCCTTGACTGACTGTAATCGGCACCTCTGCCAGCTTTCCTGCCAGCGGTATACGATGATTCAGCTCTTCAAGAGAGAGAGAGAGAGAGAGAAAGAGAGAGAGAGAACCTGACACCCATGGTATTCCTGAGCTGGCCTTTTACATCCACTACCCAGCAGATAACATGCACTATAGTGTGGCAGAAACGATTAGAGGCAAGTGTCAGAACATCACTCACTTTCTTGCCCAATGTCACTGTGTGTGTGTGTGTGTGTGTGTGTGCCCCCCTCCCCCACTTCACGGCCGTTGTAACTGCCATTGTTAATGCAGTAGGGATTTAAGATGTTCTGGACACTTTTCATACACATGTGCCTTGTTACTGCGCTTTTAAACAAGCCCTGAACAGCGGCCGAGTTTACAAACAGGCAGCTTAGCTGTGTGGAGGAGAAGGTGCTCTGTGTACACTTAGGTGTTCATGAATTGTCTAACCCTGTTATATTTGATTCCCTGTTGTTCTAATATAATTGGTGGACTCAAATAAAGCATTCAAGTGTGTGTGTGTGTTTCTGCTGTTGTATGTGTATATCCGCCTGGCCGTAGGTGGTCATTAAAGAGCCACCACATTGTTGGTGTGTCTCTGTGCAGAAACAAACAAGGATCCTAAATCTATAAAAAGAGTGCCTTTGTTCCCGCTGTCTGTTTGGCCGAAACCAGGCCTTAAGTGCATGGAACCAACAAAAGACTCATACAACAGCTGTGAGGAAAAAGGGGACAACATTTTCTAGGCAAGCTGGGTAAACTGGTTACTTTAATGGGAGTATTTTAAAAGTGTATTAAATTATAATATTGAACAAAATAATGCAGATTATTATTATTTTCCCTCATTGAAGCAATCATGAATACATGCAATTACAAAGCCTCATGGCTCATGAGGTAGAGCGGGTTGTCTGGCAACCAAAAGGTTGCTGGTTCGATCCTCGGCTACTCCTAGCCAAGTGTTGAGGCGCCACTGAGCAAGACACCTAACCCAGACTGCTCCCCATGAGCCAGCTGTTGCCTTGCTTGTTTGACACCGCTGCTGGTGTATGAATGTGAGACACAATTTGCAAAGCACTTTGAATGGCCACAGGTCATGCAAAACGCTATGAATGCAGTCCATTTACCATTTACTCCAATTGTACATATTCATGAACATTTTTCTATATCAAAAATGTTCAACGTGTATATTGCATTCTGATTTCTACAGTCTATAACAGGAATGATTATAGCATTGCTTTTTTAGATGAAAGCAGACAGTTTTCACATGTCATTTCAAGGGTTTGGGCTAAACCTTTCATATTAGAAAATTGCAATAGCATTAAAATACAATTTTTAATTGGCTAAAGAAAAAAAGCCAACAAATAATTGAAATCTCAAATCATATTTGAGATTAATCTATTCTCTTACTGAAACGGCCATTACTAATCTTAACGGGAAGACGTAAGTCCATGGCAGCCGTTGGTTCTGCTTCACTGACTACCTGGTCCACGTGATACAGTCCCTATGTAGAGCAAGCTGTGGTGTCAACTGGACCCCCTGGACAGACATTTGCCACTGACAGTCAAGGTAATGGAGTTGTCCTATTTACTGCAGCTGTAAATAGGATTATTTTAAGGATGGTGGTGTGGGGGGGGGGGGGGTCAAACTGAAATAAAGTCAAACTTCTGTAGGTCTGCTATGGGTCTATAAGGCTAGCTGGACCTTCTTATCAAGAGTGGAAAAAAACATGTGCACGAAACAAGGTTCAATGCAAAGTATAATCTAATCTTACTGTGCAGTTGTTTTTTATGTAATTGGCATGACTGATGGATTTGTCAACCTATTCCAGACATACATGAGTAATTTGACTTTGGTGTTTCACTGCGTTTCTAGGGAGGAGAGCTATTGGCTGATAAAGGAGCTTTAGGATTTCAGGAGCGATAGGCCTATCTTAAGCATGAAGTAATTTGCCGGATGACCCGGCCTTCACAAGCATAAGCCAGGCACAACTAAAGCACATTTGTGATTGGAGAGCTGCCATGCCAAATGCTTGAAAGATGAAATGGAAACTACAAAAGTAAAATGTTCAACTAGTCTAACTAAGTGCTAAACTTCTTTATGATGCTGAACTGACTGTGAGAGTGTGTGTGGCTGGTTTAAGCAGCCTCACCTGGCCGGAGGCAGACTATCGACTTGGGGGCTGGGTGAGGCTGCACAACTGTGGGCCAATGAGTAATCAGGCCCACAGGCTTGAACCAGCCACCACTACACACACTCGAAGCTGAGCCCTGTCTTGACAGCATGTTCCATCTGCTCATTCATTCACCATTCATCCTTATCAATAAACCGGTTTCAACATCGCCCTGTGTCCTGTCATCGGGGAGAGGGCCTGTAGCCACCATTTGGTGTTTCTTTGGTGGCATGTGGCAAGGAGTATGTCACACTGACTTAATATGTTGCTGGTCATGTATACATTTTAAGATCTTATATAAACAGTGTTATCCACAAATTCAGTTCAAGTAATTCATCCATCGTTATCTTATTAAATGTTGCGTGAAAACACTGATCCTTGCTTCAGCCCTTTCTAATGGCATAACATCACAACATTATATCCATTCTATTGCACAGATGTCTCCCTGCTGCACCACCACAGCTCTCCTCAGGACCACCAGGGCAACTAATCGAACAGTGATAACAGTTACTCCTTATTTTACCGCAGCGCCACACTCAGACCAGCAGACCCAGGCTGAGAGAGCATCCTCCATTGTGGCGTTACCCCGGTCAACACAACAATTTCCGGTGTCTTACTTCCTATGAGCTGTGAACGCCGGTGTAACAGAATAAGAACATGCCGAGAAGAAAAACAACATCAACGACATGGAGAATGAATAGGGAGTGTTTTTACAAAACAATTTGACAAAGCAATTTCCGAAACATGTCACGGAAACGGATATCCCTCTAACGGAAATCCCGCCCTCTCCCTCTGGCCAATAACGCTCATTCGGAGCATCCCGGTCCAGACGTTCCGCGGTGAGAGGAGACCGGCTGGGAACGCGCTGAGAGCAGCGGACCATGGCCGGTAAATGCAGCATTAATTGCATTTTCTTGTATTGTTTGCAGCTTACGTTTTCAGAATTGAACATTGCCGCTGATGATGATGATTCGGTGATCAGGTGAACGAGAGGGACGAGGAGGAGGACGACGTGCAGAACAGTCGGTGCGATGTACCGGTCAAACGGTGGACTGCGGATTCCGTCGGACAAAGTCCTGATAGTCGTGATAAAAAGACCTGCTCCTGCAAAAGCAGTGGTGGCTGTTTAGGAGTCACAACACGAGCCCGGCTGTCACACACACGCTCACGCACACACACAGACGGCGTCCGTAAGTTCATTCGTCGATTAATCGCCAGCGTTGAAGTGACGCGCGTCCGTGGCTGTTTGACGAGCACGAGCCCAGCGCCGTTCATTGATTTAATTGGACTAATAAAAAGGTAAGACTCACGTTTAGGCTGTATTCTTCCGAGGGAGTTGTGCTGTAGGCATGTGTTGGGTGTGTACAGGACAAGCAGTAACCTTTTTTTTCTTGCTGAACTTCCCCCATGGCGATGTGTCTTGTTATAGGCCTATATAATAAAACACATGTCATAAAACAGTGTGTTTTTGCAACAGCAACGCCAAGTTAAACACTTGACTGACTAGGGATACACCTCTATGCGTATAGGCTACTTTCAGTGTTTACCTTTTGTATGTCCACACATGACTGCGATTTAATTAACTCCCAAAAGCAATATCAACCCCAAAAGGTAGTAATCCAAACTCCAAAAGGTAAAAGGTCAACCACTTGCTCCACTAACATGTTGTGGAAACATAGTAAACCTGCTTATAACCTGCATATGTGTGACATCAGGATTTTGCTGAGCTCAGTTTAGGAGGGACTGTGATCTAAGAATGTCATGTTAAGTGCTTAAAAGTTAAAAATCAAACCGTCCACATTGCACTAAGCCCAGTTTGCTTGTTGTGTTTAAAGACAATGCCAGTGATGCATGTCTTTGTTGAATTGAATGATGGAAATAATAAGTGACAAAGTCAAGAGTCACCACATCACATTCTGAAACTGGCATACAAGCAAGAAATACCTCATGTACATTTATGTTTTTACATTTTGGCAAACCTTTAAATCTTAAATTGTGCTCTTCGGTCCAGTCAATCGAACCAAGTGTAGTGTGTCTAGGGCAAACAAAATGATCAAAGCAAATAATCAGTAAAGAATACAATTTCAAATGACATCTAATGCTGGAATACTGTGACATGGTGTAATATTGTACACAATTTACATTTCTTCACTTTCCGAAGGTACAGGGTACAGGAGTTTTGCATATTCATGTTAGGTCTGTGTTGTAACAGAAGCCCATTATCTGGTGATATTTGCCTCTGTATTTGGCTTATACCTGGTTGCTTTGCATTTGCAAACTTTTAATCTTTATATATATATGAATTGCTGTTAATCATACACCGGGATGAGGTCACCACAGCTCACAGAAGAAAACCTGGAACTTTAATACAAAACATATCTATCAGTATGTTACCATAACTACACAGATAACTATAACTATTAGCTGGGATTGCTACATGTGACAAAGAAGACATAACGACCCGTTAGATTGCTGTGGTCAGTTGCAAGCTATTATTACATTTCAGCTTGATACTGAATGTGAAAGATAAGATGCCAATGTAATCATTGGACATTGGGCCGTTATTTTTACCTACCTGCATTTCCAGGAAGTCTTCTATAAAAGCCGCCTCATATTGTAACAAACCCTCAGTCATGCATACATTTGCACATTGCTGTATGCACATGCATGCTTAGGCCCTCCTCAGGCACCCTAGACGTTGTTTTGTAATTTCTCGTAGACTAGGAGATGGAGGGCCGGCGGGAAAAGGCCAGGCGGGAGAGGCCACCGCCACCAGACGACGAAGACGACGACTACCAGGCGAGGAGCGCGGTTCCTCCGTGTGCCGGGGACACCCTACCCTGGAACCTCTCCAAACTCCAGAGGGTGAAGCGGTCCAAGTCGGCCTCGGGGGTGGTGCTGGACCCCGCGGAGAGGGCCGTCATACGCATTGCAGGTCAGTTCACCGCTCGCCGCCGGCCGCCGCCGCACCGGTGTGATGGTGTGACTCACTCTGATCTTATTTCTCGGGGGTTACCAAGGAAACCAAGGGAGCAAGTGGGTGAAGGAGGTGAATCGGTGGCTACTCCTTGGGAAGAATATTAATACGATGCGGCGTCTGCCCCCGAAGGTCCTGTTTCCTGCAAAGTAGAGGGCAAATATTGGTGTAATATAAGGAGGATGATTCAATAGAATAATAGGAGGATGAGGATCTTGTTTGTCCTCAGTTGTGGGATTTGAAAGGAGTACACATCATTTATTCACACTATGGCTAACCCACACCATCATGGTGATAATTACGTCAACAAGCTGTTTCGTAACAATGAATTGTTGTTTTTTCCAAGAGGGATGAACAAGAAAGGCGAGGGCACACAATTATGGATATAATAACTGTACAAAGTAGTGTTTTGCAACTGATTTTAATAAACTCCCAATGGTGACAACCTTTATTTAGATTCACTACAACACTCCTTTCTGTCTGTACACAGGTCTACAATAGAGGTAGCACTGAGATACCTGTTTTTCCAAGTTGAATGCAGACAACAGAGACAGGTGACTGGAAGAACTCCTGTGATCTTAGGCTAAAGCTTTTATAAAGAAAAGTAAGATTACACAAGTAAGAGGAAAGCGAGGAGTATGGCTTCATATGGCTCCATATCATTGCTAGTGATATGGGCTTGAGAAGTCAGTGCCGATAAAGTGCCTATAGAAGACGTATGATGATTTTCAGTGCACAATGATAAACGTATGTCGAACATGTATACCTAGCTAATGCTAGACTATCCCAGAGCAACACAATAGGACTTTGATGGGCTGGGCTGCATGTTTTTGGAATGCTGTGTTCCTGTCCGGATGGAAGGAAGTTGACTCGACCTAAGAACCTACACTCTAGGTCAAAACATCCTCTTGTCCACAAACTAATGGAGAGAGGAATAGATTTTTCCTGCGGTCCTTCGGTCTGGTTGTTCTACCTGTAGGCATTGTTGAGCAGATGTCTAACCACCTACCTGCTCCTTAATATGTATCTGAATTCACTGTAAGTCACATTGGATGGAAGCTAAATGACAAAATAGTAAATAGCTTGGGCTGGGTATAGCTAACACACAGCTAGACACACTCAAGCAGTGTTTATAGGCTGGATGTGAATGTCGGTGTATCAAAGGTTGTGTGCTTTTATCTCTGAGCATGTGGGCAATGTCAATCATCGGGGAAGAGTTATTTTAAAATACAAATCAATTGGACCTGGTGGAAAAATTACAGTAGCAGGTGACCCTACCACCCGCCACCTAGGTGGCTGTTCTGGGCTCGTCCGACAGACAGGACACGGGTAGATGTTGCTGAAACCGGTTTGTTGCACACAGGTGTGCAGCCTCACCCAGCCCCAGAGTCTGACTCGGGCCACGTGAGGCTGCTTAAACCAGCCACCAACCACACACACTCCACAATGACACTCCCATGTCTACCACAAGGGGGTGGCAGTCATGTGTACGGAGTACTTGTGTGTTACTGTGAGGCCAGGCCAGGAGACAGCTGTGTTTTGTCCGCATTGTCCCAGCATGCACCACAGCATGTTCCTGTTTAAAGTTTTTCAATTATATTCTATTCTTTCTCAGGACTTTTAAGACGATTACCAATGGTTCTTCTTTCTTATGTGATTACCAGCATTCTACATAAATACACACAAGTCACAAAATAGATGGAAATGCCAACAGAATATAATGGAACTGCGCCACCTCTTAATGACTAAAAGATTATCTGGACAGTGCCATTTAGGTCCACTATTGCATAATCCTTTAATATACCAATAATACAAAAAAACAAGTACATTTTCTAGTTTATGAAACAGTGTCCTGAAAACCTCCCAAAAAACCCATCACATAATGTTTAACACACACAATGTGTTGATGGCTGAAGTTTGGTCATTCTGATGCTAATTCAGCCTCACTGCGGGGGCTACAACGACCCAATAAGTAACCTGAGTAACGGAAGCTGCTCAGAGTGGTACGTTGAGCGGACCACCAGTGCCTAGAAAGGAGAACCCAGGAAATAGCATACTGTATATACCTCTGGTGTGTGGGGTCAACACAGGGCGAGGGAGTAAGGTGAGAGGTCCTCTTTAACCTAGGGCAGAAGAATGCAGAGAATGTCCCACCCTCCTCGAGGAGGACCTCTACTGCTATTGGCTAACTGCTTATCTGAAACTCAACCTGGGATGCTCAGGGTATGGGGTGGCGGTGGCAGACATTTTGTGGTTTGTAGTTAAATTCAATGATTCCAATAAAACACCCACTACACAAGTCTTGCAAACCTCTCAACACCTCTGTTGGGAAGTTACTGCGTCTACTACTTCCGCACTTGGGTGTTGAATTAAGCATGGCTAGCATGCAGGTTTAATTGGCCAAAGGAAATTTCCCTTATCACACCTTCTACTGATTTACTGTTTGTAGCGTTTGCGTCATACAGTAACGTGTATACTTGTGTTAACCTCCCCAGACTTTAATTACCGCCACACACACACACATGCATTTAGACACACATACACACACACACACACACACACATTTACGCTTACGATCGTGTAAGCGTAGGAGAAGGGCCGGTTTGCATGAATATGTCCCCCAGCTATTAAAATACAAGTGATCCATCATATGCTTCTTTATTATGTGTTTTCTAAGTTTTTATCTGAGCTAAAAGTGGCAGGGAGCTCTCTTCAAACATTTATTAAAATGCCAAATTATAGAGAAGTGACATATACTGTGTGAACACCATGTGGTCTGCATTCTATACGGTAGACCATACTGTCTGAATCACACAATAGTAGGGTACTGAAAAATAATACATCTCAGATTCTTGATTAACTATAATGACACGTAATCCTTCTTAGAACTGCAATATCTCTCCCCTCCCACCAGGTGGCAGCTCCTTCAAACAGGACTGGCCCTAAAAAAGAGAATGTTTTTGGAAAAGCTGTTCCAACTCCTGGAAAATCTGTGTAATTTCCTACTCTGTCTCAAATTGCAGAGCATTCATAGTGTATTCCTTGTTCTCCTCATCTTACAATGTGCTGCCTTATTTCCAAGGAGAATACATTTCAACCGCGTCTCATGGAACAATTTTATTTTACTTTCCTACTATAATGAGAAGGAATGACCTTTCTTTGGCCTTCCCATTAGAAACTGCTCCAGGACTTCCTGTATCACATAGCTTGCTTGAAAAGCAGTGACTGAAGCACGGGGAACGGTATAGCCTGGGCCAAGTCAGAGCAGAGCATCGGGCAGAATTCCTAGACTGTGCATCACACTGTTACTTTGTCCCGATGGAGTCGGTTGAACGCATGGTTAATAATCACCAGAGGAGGGAGCCAGGTCTATTTCCACTGGCTGTGTTTGTCCTTCCACTTACTGTGTTTGCCCATATTTTCAGATTGAGCAGCTAGACTCGTTTACAAGCCATTGCACCATTATTGCTCTATGCAGCACCTCTTTAGTCTGCTATTGCACCCCATCTGCCAAGCAGTGAACAAAAAGCCCAGCCTCGGCCAGCATGCAAGATTCATGGCCTTGGCCTGTAATCGGAAGAGCGGAGGTATACGGTATAAATAGAGTTTGATGAAAGGTGAGGGAATGGCTTTAATAAGGCCGTCTGAATGCTGAATCACTGTGCAACAGATGCACACATACACCCTTCCCCTGAGGACACAACAGGTGGCAGGAAAGTTGTCAACAGAGGTGCTAGAAGGTTCCATTGACTAGGGAATACAAGTACTAGAAAGTTTTATTCACTAGTGAACAGAGGTACTAGAAGGTTCCATAGACTAGTGAACAGAGGTACTAGAAGGTTCCATTGACTAGTGGACAGAGGTAATAGAAGGTTCCATTCACTAGTAAGTGATAGATTCTAAATTGAAATATTCCATTGTCAAGTTAAGATACAGTACCCACATTGTATCTTCAGTACCCTATACTTTTATGAGCTTTATGAGTTTTATCAACAGCCCAGATGATTCATTACTCTTATGGTTAAATGTTACAAAATTGCTTCGTCATACTCTATTTCCCACCGCTGCAATGACACATATTTGATTTGCTGTAATCTAATTTGCGCCAGAAATAGGACCACATTACTTTCAGACGGAAACTAATGCATATCCTCCATGACCCTCAAGGCTCTTCAAATTGTATATTGTGTAATTGTAATTCTGTTTTGTAGCTCAATCACACAATGTTTGAGAGACGAAAGGAAGACTTTTGAGAGGTCATTCCTCTTCATCGAGACCAGATATTTAAATAGCAGCAGCATCACGGGACGTCGGGGAATGTGGCGGCTGTGTTCACATATTCTTGCAGAGTCTTGTGCCTCACACCTGATATCCAAGATGTGGCGGACATATTCAAATTCACACCCATGTTTGTTGTCCTCACATGTGCGTAGGGAGGATAAAGTCATCACCCCCCCCCCCCCCCAGGGCTCTGTACTGTATCAGATGCAGTGCAAATGCATACTTCATATTTCATACACATACAAAGGCATATGTATTGCATACTTTCAGCCTTTATTTATTTAAAGACGTGATCCTGTTCCTGAAAGTCAACTCAGGTTTATTTACATGGTTCACCATAACAGTTGCCGGCGACGTCACAGACACTATTTTTGCATCACGTTCTTCAAAAATGAACTAGTGGACACATGTAAACCCCCTCTAAGTTTCTGAGCTCAAATAAGTTGTTGTTCGTGGTGTGATTTTTAACAGGCTATATGTGTCGTTTGATAATGTGATATCTGCCATGTGGTATAGGATGTTTGTCGCGTTTGGGGTGTCAAATAGTTGGAGTTTAACATCTCCAGGGGGAATAAGGTGCAGAGGATGCGTGACTCCAATTATTTTACATTGAGTCATAAGCCTAGCACAATGCTTTGCTCTGGAACCATATCTTGGGTTTTTAAAACACCTTAGATAGGAGTTCTGTACTCTGCGTTGATGTAAATTGACCTATCTGATGTACGTGTTAGGAAACCCCCGGGTCGGCATGCCCCTTGGTGTTCCACTGACTGGAACTGCGCTTTACACGCACACACACGCACACACACACACATACACACACACACACAGAGTGAGTGAGCAGCAGCCCGGCGTTTAGGACTTATCGTGTTTCCTCTTAGGAAAGGAAAGTGTCCTGGCTGATGTCAGGTTGGCCTTGGCCAGAAACACTTGACTGACTGAAGGGATTTCCCTGCTCCTACATGACGTGGTCCCTGTATTGCACCAGTCTCCAAGAACCACCATCATGGAACATTGGGAAGGGTGCGCGTATTGCTGTAATTTGTCTTTGGCAATTTTTATGGGGTTTCATACAATGAAATACATTGTCCAGCGAGAGACGCTCTCCATATTTAGATTGCCTTCCACTACAGTTGGCTCGATTTGGCTCCAATTTCCCTCTTTGGTTATATTTTGTGCCTGTATTTACTCGAATCCCAGAATAATTTGTTATGCTTGGTTTGGGGAAATGAGCTCAGACGATAAATTGTAATGTCTTTTATGTCAGTTAAAAATACATGTGACAGTAGACCCTACCACACGCCACATAAGTGGCTTTTCTGGGCTCCTCTGACACAAAGGACACGGGTAGATGTTGTACAACCAGTTTATTGGACAGTTGACAAGATGTTACAGCCAGAGCAGGTGGTAAATGCTGACATGTCAGGGCTCTTTTGAGTGTGTGTGGTTGATAGCTGGCTTATCCTGTGTGCCTTGATCCCCCAATGCACCACAGGTGTGCTGCTTAAACCAGCCACCAACCACACACTCCACGATACACTAGCCTACATCACATGAATAATTCCATGCATTTCTCACATATTGACATTGACAATAATAATACCAAGTCAATTTACCAAGCCAACATACTTGGAAACCATGCATATGTTATGTGTCATGATAACTAATATCACACTTTTGCTAACTCGGCACGTGATGAATGGAACCGCTAGCACGTGTCATCTGTGTTCACATGAAAGTAGCATCGTATCCATGAGTGGCTCATTCTATTACTGTGCACAATCTCTGCATCTCGATTAGGCCACTCATCACCGCAATGTACGGTCGACTCAGTATTCATGACAAAAATGAGAAAAAGAGGTCACAGAAAAAGATGGAGAGAATGAGAAAATGGAGAAAAAGAGTGAGAGAAAAAGATGGATAGATTGACAAAAACGAGAAAAGGAGTGAGAGAAAAGATGGAGAGAATGAAAAAAGGCTGAAAGAAAAAGATGGAGAGAATGAAAAAAGAGTGAAAGAAAAAGATGGAGACAAGAAAATTGACAAGAGACATTTTTTTTAATGATTTTAGTCTGGCAATGTGTTTGATGTGAGCACTTTTTAAAGATAAAATCTCCTCTAATGGACTCGCCTCACGCTGTTTAGAGGCTGTGGCCTTGCACAGGGTGCATTATTCAATTATTTAGTATTCACTATTATGTAACTGTCTTTTTTTTAAGCACTACCATTTTAAAGCAGTAACCTACTTTCAAAAGCAGCCAGAAAGTGTATGAAAGTCACAGATAGAGCTATCTATCTGCCAATGTTTCTCTGCAGGGACGGAGAACCCTCTCCTTGGCTATAGCTCTGGTCGCATGTCAAGTTGTCCAGCGTTTGGTCAGCTGAACCAAACCCCACGATCCCTGACAAAAGGATCTGACAACGACATATTTTGCACGAGCACAAGCTAACTGTGCCTGTGTCACTCAGTTCCCTCGCTCGCTTATCATGGGTGATTATGTAATTCGTCTTTTTTTCACCAGGACATATGCCTTGCATGGGCATATCCAGTGTAGTCACAAGTGTCTCATGTGCTGTACAACGGATAAATAAACGTCCGGCCTGTTTATAGCGGCTGAAAGCGCGGCACTAGAGGATGACACGCGGTGCTCCTCTTTTAAAAGCGCTATGTCATGCGCTATTACATTATTCTATTCCTGACATAACAACACTGTGCTGCTGTTCTTTTTCTTGACTGATTATTCCTCACATTCATTCTTGGACGGTCCATCACCCGGTCAGAAGGTATCTGCTGAATATTCAGTGAATCTGCTGATGTTCCCAGAGGACGTAAAGGGCACAGCAGTTGGTGTTTGTGTTCATTATTTTGTCAAGATACACACATACTTGTCACACACACACACAAACACTTGTCTGCAGTGCCATCAACATACATCATGATATCTTACAATCAATTAGGGGTGGGGTAAAAAAAATTGATTCATGTGTGTATCGGGGTTCTTTGCTTCCGCAATACTTGTATCATCAGGTCAACTAAAAAAGTGTTTTTGTTTTGGTCAAGCCAGAAACGTCTTATGTAATCTTAGTGGAAACATATTCATGGTACCGTCCTACAGAGGGCGCTATAGTGTATTTGCCTATAGTTGATTTGTGTCGACTACGTTCTGTTTGGCCACATTCATAGAAACCAATGGCAGACACCGATGGACCCGTAGAAAGAAATTGTATCGCACATTTTTACAGAATCGCAATATTTACAGAATCGCAAAACTTAAACGTAACGGCACTCAAAAATCGCTGTAATATCATATCGTGAGGTCCCTGCCGATTCCCATCCCTACAATCAACGTGTAATTTGTGATTAAGGAGAAGCCAATAATCTTGAACTAGTAGTGATCAGTAAGTGATTTCCCTTGGGTAGTTGCAATACAATTATTTTGATATTAAATTTAGGGGTATGAAAACACGATATAATGTAATCTCTACCCTGTGCACTCTGTTTGTAGTCGTTTGAGTGTGTATTTGTGTGCCCGCGCATGTGTGTGTGTGTGTGTGTGTGAGGGAGTGTGCGTGTCTTTAAGAGGCGGGGCCTGACATTTATATTAGTG
>OMKN01013301.1:0-11028 GCA_900302345.1 Melanonus zugmayeri | reverse complement strand
CTGAAGATCCCAACCATTCATCTCGTGGCTGTTGTTGACTTTGGAGTGTAAATGACAACGGGCCATCTGTCTGTGATTGCCACAAACTCGGACAGGATATGAAAAGGGCTTTGAGGGATGGCCTAACCCTAATCCTGTTTGTGATGCGAGGAGGGCAAACAGACAGCAGCACATTTTCATCAGTTCAGTGTGTTGTTTACAGTGCACCGTCCGTCAGAGAGATCACACCGTGGGCCCCCGGGGGAAACTCTCCCCCGTCACAGAGAGATGGAGACAGCCACCCCCCTCCTCTCCACCCCCAAGATGACCAGGTTCCAGGTTTCACTCAACATCTGCTAAAACACATTCTGAAATCTGAAGGATTGTGGAAAGGTTGTCATTTGTTTAAATACAGTACGACCAGTACAAAAGACAGCTGATGTGCATTCTCAGATCATGGTTTACCTTGAGAGACATTTCTCCTCAGCAGCGCAGCGCAGGGAGTACATGTGAGCTCTCTGGATGTACGTGGACGCCTGGACATAGTTAGGATCAGGAACCAGGTCAGGCAACCCTAAAGCAATAAACACAGGTTAATATTTGGCATAGAATATGTTGGTTGACTGGTGATATCTGTAGGAGTCCTGAGGAGTGGTAGGAACTCCTACAAGGGTTCGGTGTGGGAAAGGAAGCAGACGGAGACGAAGAAGAGCCAGGCTTTGAAACAAAGATGGATGGAGATACAAGAAAGATGAAATAATGACATCCTACAAGATGGATAGGATATATAATGAGGAGAGTGCATGGGGGAGATAGGGAGGAGAGAGAGAGAGAGAGAGAGAGAGAGAGAGAGAGAGAGAAATGTCCCATTTCCAGTAAAGGGCTCTGGGATAGCTTATCATTCCTCCCTGTTTTGCCCACAGAGGCCAGACGTGCTTTAATGTGAACTTGTTCTACCAACCGAAAGTCACATCATCTGACCTCACCGCCTGAACGCATAGACAAACGTATATCAAACAAGTTGCAACCAAGAGAAGGGATATTTGGTAAGGAAGGGATTTACCGCAGGAACAATAATTATTTTGTTTTTGTGCAAGCACATAAAACTAAGAGGATTTTGTTATGAGCTGCTATTGGTAAATCTGACATTTTCTCAGTTTCCTCAGTTTGGTGTTTACCACCCAGGTAAGTGGTCCCCCGCTCTGCTGCAGGTTCAAATTAAAGGCTTTGCTTTTCTTGCCAATGTGTACGGATCCTATTTGTCCGCTCACTTGCAAGCCAAATGTACAGCTTCCTCGGGCAACCCTTGTAAACACTGCAAGGCAGTGTGAAACGCAGTGATTTCCAAGCAGGATTCACAACACAAACTCCCTCTCTCTTCTCTTCACCCTAGCTAAGCTTTTCTCCTTTTTCTTTCATCTTTGGAAAGTCTCTTTTAGAAGACTTAAGTGTGGCAGGGAGCCCGGGAGAGCATGTGACAAAGCCACATATTACACTCTAAGTGGGCCACGAGCGGGGAAATAAAGAGTCTTGGCACACGTTCATACCTTCCTCTATAGAATAATGCAGGACATGCAGAATTCAAATTAGTTTTTTCATTCTGTTTTTTTATTATATGTTCTTGAAGCTGTAAGGAAACACAAATGTATACAATACATAGAGGATTGAAAAACCCATAGATTAGTTTAAGTTGGTGAAATTAAAATGGGATAATCAAAAATAAAAGTCATGATAATGTGTCCTGAAGGGAACGTTATCATTTGTTTTATTGTCTTTATGTTGTTCTGTGGTTAATGGAAGGACATTTCATCCATATTTCTGTTTCCTTGTTAGCTTCACAGTCCATAGCTACTGACCTGAAGCCACCTAAACCCATTAATCCAAAGCTGTAATTAACATATTTTTCTATGACTGTGACTACTTGGCACATTTGCATGGATATTGAGTAATGTCCTTGCTGCAGCATTTGTCATTCCAAACTAGATCTACATATTTCAATTGCTTCCCAAGGATTATAGTTTACAGAAGAAATCTGGATACGAGCAGAGAACAGAGATCTTTGTCCTCAAGAAGCTATACCGAACAGAGATATTGAGCAATGTATTCCTGATCCATTTAACAAGTGTTGTAAGGTTGGAGGCCAGCTCCTTGCCATCATAGGTCTGTTCTGGACTGTGCCATTAACTTCAGGCTTTGTCCAGGCTTCAATGTTTTGGAGGTTTCGTCTCTGAAACATATTGCTTTATTTTGTTTGTTTTTTGTTAGTAAATGGTGACATTTTTTTGGGATGTTACATCTTGAAGCTGTAATAATTAGATTCTCATTTGCCACTCCATGATTGCTCAACTGCTACTAAACTTGTCTGTCATTTAGTAAGATGAAAATATCCAAGAATACCAAATTGTCCCTTTTTTGTATCTGATGATAAAGCCAAAGACTCCTTATTTAGTCAATTAAATTAATGAGTTACTTAATCAACCCCAACCCTATGTAAATCTAACCTTATGTACGGTATAGCTGTCATTCACAAACTGCTTTGTAGGAATGCTAAAGCTACACAACAAGCACAAGCCTCCAATAGTTTAACTGTGAACACACTAATGTTTTGTAAGAGCACTAAAGAATCTGTGCACATGTTGAGTTTCTCTCCAACGGAAATGGTTCCCAGCTACAACAAGGCTAATGACAGCACACTGGAGAGGCTGCTCTGTGGCTAGGCTGATAACGACACTACAACCATCTAAATCTGCTGTTCTAGGAGTCTCAGAATAGTCTGCTCCTGCCCCTCTCCTCTGCTTCTAACACAAGACAGCCACCACTTTGGAAACATAGAACGTTCTCTAGAGGAAACGGTTAAGTCATTCCTATCCTGCGTGATTATGACTCAACTTTTTCCAGCTCTAATTTATTTGATTAAGATCCGGTCTTACTGCATCCTTCCCGTTCTCTTCAAAACAACAAAGCAACAAGTGATCAAAACAAGACCGACTGTTGTTGGTGCCAGAAGAAATCAATTTACTCTTTTGTGCCACTAAACACTATCGAGACCTATCAAGACAAGAGAGTATTTCAGGCACCTACAATCCCATACACTGTACCCCATAAGAGCACTTTCTAAATATAAACCTTTGTACTTTTTTTTTTTTTCACTCGTAATTCCTGAGGGTGTGTGACCGGGACTTTCCACTCTCTCCACCCCCCAATCCCCTCCCATGTATAGCAGTACAGAATCCCCCATTCTTGTTTTCCTCTCTCCTGTCCTGAGAGCTGCACCAACTCTCAACCCCCAGTTATGAGGTCACTCTTGTTACCGAGTTCCACACTGAGGCCTTGAACACCAGCCCAGGGGCTGTGTTGCTGTTCAGAATGCGACACTCCATGTGAGAGCACAGAGGGCCCTATGTGTGCGCTCATTGCATTGGCACAGCTTTGTTAACACCTGGTTTGAATAAGTGCAGCGAGGACAAGATGAACACTGAGAACTAAAGGAATGTCCAAAGCACTGATGTGCTTTGGACATGGAACATGAACATGAGAGGGTTGTTGGATTACAAGCTATTACACATTGACAAAAAGAGAGAACATATCAGGAGAGAATAGCAGTTTGCGTGTCTACTGGAAATATTCCTCTCTTATTCTTCCTATCATTAATACATTCCCCTTTCCAAAAAGTTCCAAAAACACAATAGATATGACAGATGGATTTATGTCTCTTTTATATTCATCTTTGATATTAAATGGATAAAAGACCGGGATCATGCCCCACACCTGCAGCTCACATGCAACACTTTTTCTTCCTATTTGCACTTCTCATCCACGGCATGTTCCATGAATTCTAAATCATGCTAATGTATAATGTAGGATATAAATAGGACAGCACCTTTGTGCAAACACAAAGCAAAAGAGTGACTATACCTCTCTGTTCTTGCCGGTAAACACTCCCCGCGGTGTGACCCGGGTTCTCGATGGCCGAGTTCGGAGAGATTCTCCCTGGGGGAACCGGCTGAACGAACGGAGGCTGGGGTCTCCCGAATGGAGGGAACTGCTCGTACTGAGGGCTTCTGACTGGGGATTGGGCGGCCACCCCTGTCCTATCGACCCCCACTGGGACAGGTGCTTCAGGCACCGCCGCAGCAGACTCCTCATTGTAAAGACTGTGTGTGTATCTGCGGTCCAGGCCGTCTGTAAACGGTGGCTGTGGAGGCGCCGCCCGAACCACGGGGTTGGGCGCGGGGTTGGGCGCGTAGCCATAAGGCTGGTAGTAGCGGTAACCGCGGTAACCATCTTCAGTGTATTCGGTGGGGGGGCCAGGGACCACTGGGCCCCCCGCACCCCCAACGCCGCCTCCAAATGTTCCAGTGTATACCCCTCCTCCACCCCCGTACACCCCACCGCCATAGCCCCCAACTGGGACCATAGGCTGAAAGGGTGGCTCGTAGCTTCTCATGGGTCCTTCCATCAGACTGGGGTCATAAGGCACAGCAGGGTACGGGGGCTGCTGAGGGAAGGGGTACTGTGGAAATGGTGGCCCATTATAAGAAGATGAAGAGAACGATGAAGAGGATGATGAGGAACCTGTTGACGGCTGTCTGAAACGCGTGTTTGAAGATGATTGGAAACGAGTGCCACCTGTGCCCCCTGGGGTCTGCCTCCAGTTATCCGGCACTTGCCCGAAGCCAAATGGGTGCCGCGCCTGCCCTCGAATGGTCTCTGAGCTGCCTCTGGATGGAGCCTGTCTGCGTACGTTCCCACCCTGAGGTCTGCGGGCCGTGCGTGGGCGAGAGTCTGCCACAACTACCCTGGGACCTGTGTCCTGTCCCTGCGACCCAGCCGGGACATACTCAGCCCCGCTGTTCAGGAGACTGAACCGTCGTCCATTGTTCTCCCACCGGATGACCTGCCTCCAGGGGGTGGCCGAGCTGTCCTCGGCCTGACCCGGGCTCTGGTTCTGAGTCTGCACCTGGGTCTGTGTGGCATCCTGAGCCTGTCCCCCTGTGCAGATGAGTAGGAAACATACCAAACACGCTGCAGCAACAGGTAGCATACTGACTCCAAAGACACTGTACTGTTTACAGCAGAAAAAAAGAGAAACAAAAAAAAACACTGTCCTCTTCTCCTGCAGCTCAAAGTTGAAGCACCTGTGGCTCTGTCAATAGAACATGCGTGTCTTCTTCCGGTGAGAGTGGCTCTAGGGTGAGCGTTGAAGCGGCAGAGGAGTGGAAGTGGAAGCTAGTGGTCAAGTCCATCCGCATGGGTCTTCACTGCCAGCAAAGAGAGAGGAGGTTACGTGTGCATTCAGCAGCAGTCATACCCAAAAAGAGGTGGGAGAGTGAGAGAGTGGGTTTCAGGGGCCCCACTGGCAGTGTTAGCGTCTGTTAGCGCAGTGAGAACATGCCCTGTCTCCCTGTTGGTCTGCCTAGCTCCCCTGTCAGTAGACTGAGCATTGCTCCCTGCCTGTTGGAAAGAAGTGGCTATGTGCTACAAGACTGCAGGTTTCTATTGAATTGCTTACAATGGGTTGTGAAAAAAAAGGCTCTCAAACTATTTTTTTTAAAGAAGTCCCACATGGCCCTAGTGCTAGCACTGTTTCCTGGCCTGTAGCAGTTTCCAGAGTCAACATTAACATCTGCCAAAGCACTCACTTTAAATCACTTCTCGCTTTCTACTCACAGAGTTCTTGTCATCGTTATCCTACAGGTGTCCTCAAAAGCAAACATTTGTGTTGCTTATATTCACATGCTTACTTAATACAGTACATGCTGATGGGAATAGCCTTAGAGCTAGATTTCCTTGTCAAGTCTTCTCTATGAAAGTTGGAAAATCTCTATAAAATGGAGAAAATATCCTTCCTCCATCTTTAACTGGAATGCGCTTTAAAGTCACAAAATAAAAAAGGACATAACGCAACTCTGTGACACTTAGTGGGTTACTGTAAATGTGCTCAGTACACCAAGCCAAGCTGAGGTAATTTTTAAATTATTTATATTATTTTAACTCCCTCCCACACACACACACACACACACACACACACACAGTACTCCCTTTCTCCACCCCTAATTTTCCCGGTGACCTGTTGAACATGAACACAAAAAAAGACTTGTGCGGCGCAACACGACAACATGGGGTGTTCCCCGTGAGGACTGTCAAAGCACTGCATTCTGAGACCTTCGTGTACAGGTCTCAAGTATTTGGTAAACACATTCTAACCGTAGGCTTCTAAGTGTTTGCAAAGACAATCTGGATCTCAACAATATCAGATTTCCCTCTGTTATAGGAGTCAGCAGGTTTTGTATTTGCCTTGGCATCACATGGCGTGGTCAATGGTCAGAAATGGGCCACAGACCAAGGAAAGGACAGCATTCTTTCGATAGGACAAGTTGTTAAATACAGTCTCTAGGCTCTTTGAAACGAGAGCCAATAAAACAAACTGGTGTGTACACATGTATTTTCTTAGCACATTGTTCCATGAAAGTGGATAAATGGCCTGCTTAGAGCATGATTTGTGATGCTGTTGTTGATGAGGATATATGTGCGAGGACGTGGTTGGTGGCTGATAAGGGACTGGGGGAGATTTTGGTACAGCATTCACCAGTTGTCTTTTTGTTTGATCATTCATCCAAGTTCTCCTTGAATGACAATCAAAATGCTCTTCCAAGATTGAATAAATAAGCAGTTACTTACTGTATGGGAAGGACACGTATTTACACATATAAACATTACATTACATTACAAACTTGTGACAGAAAAATGTTCAGCAGCTCCATTACACATTTCATCCACCCAAAATATTTCAGCAGACAAACATACTTTTCTTTTCTATAATTGACAGTTTTTTACCCTCTTAATTATAACTTTCCATTTAGCCAACATACTTTGAAACACCCCAACTCCTCCGCATTCCATGAATGCAAGCTGAGCAGTTTCATTGTGACTATACCTACAGTATATATACATTTTACATTGCATATATCTTCCCATTCTGTGGACCAGTACATTGTATGAGTGAATGAATGATATATCACAACATGAGGTGTATAAGGTCTACAGTGACAGATATCATGGCAAGTTAAAATTAATTGCCGTTCAGTACGCTCAGGACAGAAGCAATTAGTCTTACATTTGTTCTGCTTCACAAACAATGGGGACACTGCTGCTGTTGACGCAAGCAGCATTCACAAGGTATCAATAGAACAGCGGCTATTCATTTGTGTGAATAGCCGTGAAGAGTTTTTGTTCTGAAATAGAATATAATTTCTGATCTTGAATAGATATTACTGATAATGACACAGTGAACATGTGAAATAGGCGTGTGAAATAATTTATTTGTACTTTTAAATGATTCAAGACCCTGGAAAAGTTGTGCATATTTCACTTCTATGTTGTTTGACTATTAAGGGGTACAGAATCAGGATCCAGTATAATACAAAGGCGGCATTTTTCTTTTTTTCTTCTTTTAAGATGAGACATTCCATCTCAGAGTCATACTGTGATTAGCTTTATACAGTAGGTCAAATTTGGCAAAAAGAAAAACAATGGCAACATTCCTTTGATAAGAACTGAAAGTCTCTTTGTTCTTATTTCTATTACAGTAGATCCTGACTTGTTTTCCCTCCCTTCATCCCAAAGTCATTAAGGCTTCTTATGTGTCATTCAAGCTCCACGTTTATTTTCTTCCTATTTTTTTCATTATAGATTTTGATCTCAGGTTGATTTTCGCTGTAGAGAAGACATTTATTTATTTATTCATATTTTTTTGGATATCAAGAGTTAACCCAGGAGAGAGAAAGCGCATCGGAAAGCCCTGAGATCCTGTCTTTGAAACATTCCTCTGAGATTACACTGAGCACTCCGGGCTAAGGTTTCCTGGTTTTTCTGGTGTGCTGTGTGTGTGCCCGCACACGTGTGTGTGTGCACATGCGCGCATGTGTGTGGGTGTGCACGTGTGTGTGTGGGTGTGCACGTGTGTGTGTGTGTGTGTGTCTTTGTACTCTATGAAGTGCAGTGAAAGAGAGCATTGAGCTGAGTGTCCAGGCGTCAGGGGAGGGGAAGGGAGGGGAGCACCCTGGGGAGACGACACCCTGCTGTGAGGAACTCTGGGTTACTGGAAGTAAACGTAGTGCTCCCTCCCCCTCCTCCTTCACTCACATGGTACATGATCAACTAATGATGAAAATGAAGTCAGACAGATCTGTACTTTGCACTGTATCGCTCAGAACCATCAGGGTTTTTTTACATTGGATGATATTATTACTATTTTGTCATACTAATATAATAATAATATTGTCCATAAATCAGCAGTGTATTAGTGCAGGGCTTATGTTTGGTGTACTTAATTTCATTGGCTATACATGTGCTACATACATGTATGTGTTGTATCAATAATATCGTCAGATAAGCTTATTGACGGCAGATGATTACAGTGACAAATACTAACCTATCCAGTATAGATTTACGAAACAATTTCCCATCACATAATAGACCAATCGCAGTGCCATAAAAAAGTCAACAATTACAAACAATCCTCCTTTAAATCATGCTGCTCGTTTCAAATCATGTTCCCACTAAACCATCTTAACCACAGCTGCTTTCTGTTTGACATGAATGCACCTGGTTTTAATTCATTAGTATTTTGTATTATTCAGACAGACACACAGGGCACCTGTTATGGGTACAATGCCAAGTTCTAAGAGACAAGCAAAATGCTTGCAAACTTTGGCACAGAGTCATCAACATTAGCCATTGATTTATGGGGATCAGCAAAGGAAAGTCAAGAAGTACTATTTGCATACCATACTGTAAAACAGACAAGAATAAATAATTTAATTAAAATAACTTTAATTGAGTTTAGGGAGCGTGAAGTATTACTAAATTCCTATTTGTATTGGAGATGGAATAGGATTTATTGACTTGGAATGATTGCGATGTATTGATTTAGGTGACAAGGTGCCAAACAAATAAATGCATTATGATGATGATTATTATTATTATTATTATGTAAATTCACTAAGATGTGAGCAAAGAAAATGTAATTTAGATCCTCTTTCAATTTGTTTTTGACGAGGATTTTTAAAAAGAGTTTACCTTCTGCTTTATCCCACTGCATATACATTATAAATACGGTTTAAATGAATACGCTTACAAGAAAAGAACATTAGCAACTACTATGATCGTGAACAAAATGGAAATGGCTCTGAAATATAGAGCAACAATTATCATTTGAACGATGCCGTTCAGGGTCTCCTTCCCACTTTCAGTTATCTGATAAAAACACACCCAGTGAGGCCTCTAAACCTCATGGTACGTAATTTCTTACACTTCTTAATTGTGACTATACCTATATATACACTTTTTACACACAACTTACATTGCATATATCTTCCCATTCTGTGGACCAGTACGTTGTATGAGTGAATGAATGATATATCACAACATGAGGTGTATAAGGTCTACAGTGACAGATATCATGGCAAGTTCAAATTAACTGCCGTTCAGTACGCTCAGGACAGAAGCAATTAGTCTTATATTTGTTCTGCTTCACAAACAATGGGGACACTGCTGCTCATGGTACGTAACCTTGTACCATGTACAAGGTTAGCACATTTCTTAGCACATTGTTCCATGAAAGTGGATAAATGGCCTGCTTAGAGCATGAGCATTTATGATGCTGTTGTTGATGAGGATATGTGGGGGAGATTTTGGTACAGCATTCACCAGAGTTGTCTTTTTGTTTGATCATTCCTCCAATATTTAATTTGACTCCACCTATCAAGATTCTAGAGTCAAGATTAACTTCATTGTCCCCAAGGACAGATGTAACATTCCTGGGCACAGCACTGCTACAAAATGGTCGGGACTCTCACTTTGGGTGTGTATCTGTTTTGGTCAACTTTGTATATTACCTTTGTCTCAGGGACACTTTTTATGGGCTTGTGATTTGTTGGTTTAAATTCCAGGTTGACAATGATTGGTTGAATTTGTATTTTGTGTTGACCGAGTCCCAGAGGCCAAACAACAGCCACTGATTTGTTTCCAACAATCTAGAGAAATACAACAATTTGGTTTTCAATGCATGAGATATTAATGTAATGTAACCCTATATGAATCAATTATCATTAGCCATAAAAAGTATCACAGGATAATTAGAAGAGATATGCACTATTTGTTGGTTGGAGTCTGAGATAGATAGCACGTCTATCTTAAGGTCATTTCTTAAAGCGTCAGCACATGAATCAAAAGTGGCCCAGATAAGTTATGTACCCCAAGTACTTTTGTTAAGTACTAATTCAGATAATGATGCAAAGTCTGCAATGTTTCACTAAGGGACCAATTATACAAAAATTAAAAATCTAAATGATCTTTTGGGTGGTAAAGCTTGGTCCCTGGATGCCAATGGCCTAATTAGATGAGAACGCGATGTATTAAATGTGTATATACACACACACACAGACACCACACACACTAGAAAAACCCAAGCAACCAACTACAATCCAACAGTACCTAATACTGTGGGTATTTGAGGGCCCATGACATTTGTTATGTATAATTTTTCCAAAAGTCTATATTTGTCTTACACTAGACAACATAAATCACTGCTGGTTTTCACCCCTTGTGCTTCGTGGACTAACACGGAGAGGGAGGGGGGATGGGCGGTGTGTTTGTATGTGTGTGTCTGTGTGTGTGTGTGAGGGTGTCTATGTGTGTGTGTGAGGGTGTGGAGTTCATCCATCTACTTATGTGATCTGTCTGTCTCCGTGAGTTTTCCTGACCCTTGGCCACTCTCCTCAGATGCAAACGTCTGCGGCGAGAGCTAATTTGAGCTTGGATCCCCTTAAGAAGGTGGCCTTTTGTGCACAAGACTCACCCTGGAGGCAAGGACAGGGCGTCGACACACAGTCTAAATCAGAGATTATAATGCAAACAGCCCCGCAGGGCGGCCTAATGACTAAGGTGAGTCCACCATGCAGCTCCGCAACCCCGCATCGGAATACCAATGAGGCCTCCGAGGGACGTGCACATGGAAGTGACTGGCATAGAAAAACAGGAAGGAGA